>JAOPUI010000100.1:1497255-1509340 GCA_027123135.1 Urophycis floridana | reverse complement strand
GTGTGTGTGTGTGTGTGTGTGTGTGTGTGTGTGTGTGTGTGTGTGTGTGTGTGTGGGTGTGTGTGTGTGTGTGTGTTCTTCAGCCAATGAGAGCTAATATTATTTCTAAGCAAATGTTCTCATTTTACTTGGTTGGTGTGTGAGCTTTACATAAAGGGCTTATCTTTGTGAAGGTAGTCTGGGACAAGTCGTCCTTCATAGTTATTGGCAGATGCTTCAAGGTGCACAACATGACTAAAAATTACAAATAACTTTTGGAAAATGTTTTTGTTGGAATATGTAAAGGAGAAACAAAGTAAATACAATGCTATTATTATGAAAAGAGCTCTGGAATATTTTAACTCTTATCATGTGCATATCATGCATATAGGAAGCCCCTTATGTGATGTTGAAGAAGAATTCTGAGCTCTTTCAGGACAATGACCAATATGAAGGTTTGTGTGTTTGTGTCTGTTAATGTGTGTGCATGTCTTTAGTGTAAATATATATATATATATATGTGTGTGTGTGTGTGTGTGTGTAGATACATATCTCTATATATCTGATTGGTTTGGTGATAGGGATCAGTTTACCCATTGTCACCACTTCCAACCATACTTGGAAGTAAACGTTAAAATGTGCTTCTTTTATTAATCTTCTTTTTCACATTTTTACCAATTAATTATTATTCTTGTATTTCATGTTCTATTACAAAAAGTATAGAAATGAAATTCAAATAAAAAGCAATCAATTTCTGACTTGATACCAATGCGTTTATACACTACTCACATCGGTTGTCTCTCAGACAAAGCTAGAACTATTGCGCTGTAATGTGATGTGTATGTAATGTGAAAGTGGTCCCATTACAGTGACCTTGATGTAACTAACACTGACGTTTTATGTGGTCCGAAGGCTACTGCGTTGACCTGGCTGCTGAAATAGCAAAACACTGTGGCATAAGATACCAGCTGAGGATTGTGGGAGATGGGAAGTATGGTGCAAGAGATGCAGAGACAAAAATTTGGAATGGAATGGTTGGAGAGCTGGTATATGGGGTAAGATTAACATACAAACACATAAGACACACGTGTGCATACAAACAAACACATACACGCACATATTATATAAAGGAGATTAACACACTTCCAGATACATGCATACACAACGGGAAGTGTAGGCACCAAAAACAGCATCACTCACAAGTCACAATACAGGCTTTATGCTCATGAAAACTTCAGCTCCAAGACAAACAAATATATAAAGGTACAAATCTCATCCATGTAAATGCCTCGTCATTCGCTCTCATTTTTTCCGCCTCTTATTGTCTCTTCTTCTTTTATAGAAAGCAGATATAGCAGTTGCTCCATTGACTATAACTCTGGTTCGGGAAGAAGTGATTGATTTTTCCAAGCCCTTCATGTCTTTGGGGATCTCCATCATGATCAAGAAACCTCAGAAATCCAAACCGGGGGTCTTCTCTTTCTTAGACCCTCTGGCATATGAGATTTGGATGTGTATTGTATTTGCCTACATAGGAGTCAGTGTTGTACTCTTTTTGGTAAGTACGTATGATGTGTGAATGTGTTGACGTGTGCTTCTTTGATTCGATTTCCTCTTTCTATCTAACGCCTCATCCAAACGTATATGGGTATTTCTAAAAATGTAGTATTTCAAGGTGTTTTGGCCTCCACATTAAAATGCTGTTCAGGTCAATGAAAACAATGCTTTTGCAAAACTCATTCCAGGGTGATGAAAACAGTTTTCTGTGTATTTGTATGGATGGTGAAACAAGTTTAGCAAAACAATGACAACATTGACCTCAATTTACCCATTGCAATTGTTGTTTCACACATTGAGCATGCGTCAGAAACCTACAAACAATAGACCAACCGCGTGTTTAGCTGTGGCTAGTACCCCTAGGTTTAGTTAAATTACATGTTTACAATTCAACTTAGTGTTTCTCCATCATTCCACCACCCTGTGGACATGTATAAATACACTGTGCACAATAATTCCCACCTGTTCTTTCTTTTGGATTTTGCCATGCTGTGTTGTACTTGCCGCTCAAGAAGAAGCCCGGCAATACATTTACATTCAAGACATTTAGCAGATGCTTTAATCCAAAGTGATTTACAATAAGTACATTTGTCAGTTGTCAATATTTAATTGCTGTTAATACAATAAGCAAGTCACCAGAATAAGTTTCAAGCATTCCAATTGCTAGGTTAACCATTGCCAGTACCATTGTCTTGAATTTGATGTGCGCCACTACACGGAGCCAGTGGAGGTCATGGAAGAGAGGGCTCACATGGGAGAATTTGATGTAGGTTTAACACGAGGCGTGCTGCAGCGTTTTGGATCCACTGTAAAGGTTTTATCGTGGTTGCAGGGAGTCCGGCTAAGAGCAAGTTGCCGTAGTCGAGGCGGGAGATGACAAGTGCTTGGGTCAGGAGCTGTGTCACTTCCCTTGTGAGGAATGGCCAGATCCTGCAGATGTTGTACAGCAAATCAACAGGATCGGGTCACTGCAGTGATGTTTGCAGTGCAGGACAGTTGGTTGTCAAGTATTAATGCCAAGGTTCCTCACGCTCAGTGAGGCACATACTATAATGCCCTTGACCGAGACCAGTAGGTCCCTGTCAGGGCAGTCTTTCCCCAGTATGAAGAGAAGCTCAGTCTTTGCAAGATTGAGCATGAGGTGATGCGCAGTTGACCAAGTGCTGATGTCTGCCAGACATTCTGAGATGCGTGTTGTAATCACTGTTTAAACAGCGGAAGGAGAGGAACAGTTGAGTGTCATCCACATAACAGTGATAGGAAAAACTGTGATGTGATTACAGAGCCTAAAGATCTGGTAGATAGGGAGAACAGAAGCGGTCCTAGTACTGAGCCTTGAGGGACACCAGTGTTAAGCAAGCAGGGTTTGGACAGGGAGCTATTCCATGTGACCTGATAAGTATGATTCACAAGGTAAGATGTAAAGCAGGATAGCGCGGTGTCAGTAAGGCAAAGATCAGTGAGAGTGATGAGGAGGGTCTGGTTGTTCACGGTGTCGAACACCGCAGACAGGTCGAGGAGAACAAGCAACAAGGGGGAAGAGGCCTTGGTGGCACAAAGGGACACGGTCACCATCAGAAGGGCCGTCTCTGTAGAGTGTGCAGTCTTGAAGCCTGACTGATGGGGATCAATCAAGTCGTTTTCTGAGAGGTAGGAGGACAGAGGTTAGAGACTGCACGTTCCAGGGTTTTAGAAAGGAATGATAAAAGAGATATCGGTCTGTAGTTCTGGATGTCAGCAGTGTCGAGGGTAGGTTTCTTGAAGAGTGGTTTGACTCTGGCAGTTTTGTAGGGTGCTGGGATGAGACCTGTGGTGAGGGAGGAGTCAATGTGGGTGGTGATGAACGGTAGGATGTCGGTAGAGACGGATTACTGCAATGTAGAGCTTGATAGGAATGGTGACAGCAACAGCGTGAAATTCAAATGCTGATCTGTCCAGTACCCCCTCCTCTCCCTGATGGTCTTGGGGTGCATGAGAAGGAGTAAGCAGTAGAGAGGCCAGCCGGAGTGGCCATGTTGTCTGGGGTGATCCAGGTTTCTGTTAGGGCCAGGAAGTGGAGGGTCTAGAGGCAGGCATAGGCTGAGATGGAGTCTGCCTTCTTGACCACTGATTAGCAGTTCCAGAGTCCGCCTATCACTTTGAAGTCAGTGCAGACAGAGAGAGATGGGTAGTGCAGATTGGAAGGGGTGCAGCATTGAGTATTGTGTTGTGGACAGCGCCTGTGGCGGGTAGATGTCCTGGCTGGGATAGGGGTTACACACATGGCTACAATACACAATGCAATACAGTAGGGTCAGGGTTAGCAGTGGTCTGTAGAGGGCTTCCTCGAGGGCCTCCCACAGAGAGACTCCCTTAGTCTTCGCATATGCATACAGAACCTGGCAATATAAAATACACATGCACATTTTTATTTCTGGTTTTATTAGCATTTTTTCTGTAATCCATAATTGTTTTCAAAAAGTGTGAGTATGTGACGTCACCTTATGAATTATTCATGAGCTGACTTTTCAGCGACAAATACATGGATGATGAACAAGTAAATGGGAAGGTTTGGGGGGTTGCAATACAAGTAGTGACTTTGTGAGTGACTAATAGGCAAGCCCCAGGCATAAAATCAATACATTTGTTTAGCAGCACTAAAGTTAGTCTCATAAGCTGACAATATATAGGCTCATAACATACGAGACCTAACCCTAAGCCCTTTAAAGGAAAAATAAATATGGCAAATGGGTGAACCCAAATGGGTGAAACATAGACGTGTGACCCCTCCTTATAGTCATAGCTAGGGAGACCAAAAAATGACGATGAAAGCTTTATAAAGCTTTTTATGAAAGCTTTTTGCACCGCAGGTCTGAGAGGACTGCACTTTCATCTGTGCTATATGCCTGCCATGTAGCACACTTGACAATAAAGTTACTTGAACTACTTGAACTTGAACTTTAGAAACGTACATTATGTGGAATTAAATCATTGACAAAAACAACAACCTAGTTGTCAAAGTATCACTATTGTATTTGATTTGAAAATCTGGCTCAAATACGCAGGGGAATTTTTAGGTAATTAGAGCTGAAAGGGGAGACGTCAAGCTCGTAATTTGTTCCGTAGGAGAGTACTACTTCTAGGCTGTACCCAATGCAGCATTTTCCACGTCGACTCTGATTCACCAGTTCACACGTCATTATGGTAGCCAGTTATGGAAGTGACAGGCAGGATATAACCACAGGCAAAATCCAACCATAGCAATAGATGAGAACTGATGCAAATAAAAAAAAGGATGTTTAACAAATATTCACTCCACATAATTAAGTGATCTGGACGCAAAAGGCACACTCATGATCCAGGTCCCCATTGGTCTAGTGTGTTAACTGCTGGAACCTGACCAGGGATATCTCTTTTTGACCACCTTAAAGCATTTGCATTCTTGACTTATGTTGATATACATCCTTGAGTTGCATACAATCACGTCAATCAATTGCAGAAAAAAAGACCTACAGCATACAAGAGTTACATCAACCGCTCCTTAAGATTTTATCTACAATAATGGTGCAGACACCTTTTTTGCTGTTGCAGCACTCGCCTGTCAAGTTTTTTTTATATGTTAAGGACTTCAAACATCAACCATGAAATACACCTCCTTGTCAGGCATTAGTGCTCTAGTGATAATTAAATAATATTGCTCTTTCTCTTGATTTATGATTGTTTGACTGAACAATCTGTCAAGCAACTGACTGAAAATGACTATCTCTCTGTAAGACTGTGGCCATGGAAAGAATGTCCTGCAATGACTTAGTTCCAACTAAGACTTTAGACTTTTAGCGACGAATCAACTTTTAGGGTACAGCCTTAATTACTTTATACACGTGTGGCGAACAAATGCAATGTGCAACACCTTTAAAAAAATAATGGAAAAGACGGACCATTGACGTAATTTGTCCAGAATTTGCTTCCTCCATTGATCCAATTGGAAAAATGGTGTCTGTGGTCAATCTTCACTGATTTTCAGCAGACACAATGTTACAGATCCTGATTTTTCACCACATGTGTATGAAGCATTACTCTCAAATATTAGAAGTTTGCCAGGTGTGACGGTTCCCCTTTATTAGTTATGTTTTACATGAATATTATGTGAATAATTGTATTTTATTATAGGTGTCTCGGTTCAGTCCATACGAATGGCAGCTTGAAGAGCCAGAGGATGGGGCATTGCCATTGACAACGGAATCAACCAATGAGTTTGGAATCTTTAACTCTCTGTGGTTTTCCTTGGGTGCATTCATGCGACAAGGCTGTGACATCTCACCAAGGTTTGCATTGTAATAAATGTTTTAATAGTGGGTTACCTTGAACTTTGCTTTTAGTCATTCTATCTTTCTGTTGGTCTATCTATCTATCTATCCATCTTCTTGCTTCTTCTGTAGGTCTCTGTCAGGCCGTATAGTTGGAGGTGTGTGGTGGTTTTTCACACTGATAATCATCTCATCCTACACTGCTAATCTTGCTGCCTTCCTCACTGTGGAGCGGATGGTTTCACCTATAGAAAGTGCTGAAGACCTGGCCAAACAAACAGAGATAGCATATGGGACCTTAGACTCTGGGTCCACCAAGGAGTTCTTTAGGGTAAGATGTGTGGGAAGTAAAACATGTAGGGTTATTTGTGTTTCAAATGGAAAGTGTGGAATCAACCTAGATACTGGCATGATACTTTTACTACTGCTCCTGCTACTACTACTACTACTTCTACTTTCTATAATTCCAATAAAAGAGGGAACATTTGGTTATCATTTGATGTTTTAATTAAGTAACTAATGCCAGTGATACACTACACGATTTCACTGCCAATTTTGTGTGACAGGCCCATTTTAGAGAACGGCAAGAAATCGCAAGATCACATGCTCAGATCTGGTTATATACAGTAGTGTGAAAGGGTCAACTTGTCCTGATAATTACATCACTATTTTCTGCGATTTCCCAAATCTTTTCAAACATGTCTGATTTTTTTGTCATAGCTCATGTAGTGTGATTTTTATTCTGAGGGAATTTGTAACACTTTCCAAAGATGAGACAGTATCAGCATCAGTAGTCATTTGTGTCACTTCTGTTCCTTATTGATATTGAAAAAGTGTTTAGAAAGAAGAATGTCTTGCAACTGCATAATGGGAATCGTGATTGCTATATCTGAGATTGCCTGCAATGTTTTGATTTGAAATGTTACTAGGTAATTTGAATTTGAAAATATTACTAGGTAATATTTCAGCTATAATATTTAGCATATTGTCATGCAAATGTAATTAGAATTAACATATTTTTACTAACAAATCAAATTCTCTGTCTTCTATCCAATGTCAAAACAAATCTAGCGCTCTAAGATTGCACTCTTTGACAAGATGTGGCAATATATGAAATCAGCAGAACCATCCGTTTTTGTCAAGAAAACTCCAGAGGGGGTTTTGCGTGTCCGCAAGTCCAAAGGGAAGTATGCCTACCTGCTGGAATCGACCATGAATGAATACATTGAACAAAGGAAGCCATGTGACACCATGAAAGTTGGGGGAAACCTTGATTCCAAAGGCTATGGCATCGCCACCCCAAAAGGATCACCATTAAGGTGGGTGGATCAATATAACAATGCTGCCCAACCTAAGAGGCTGTGTCCCATTCAATTGACTAGCATACTGTCAATAATTATTCAAAAAAATACTGGAAATCAAATCCACAGTGTCAAATCCCTGTTTGTATGCTTACATTCGTGATATGATACTATACACAACCATAGCCACTTCCCAATTTTTGTTTGCAATATGAGAACGTATTGAATTAAGGAAAAATATTTCACAATTCTGGAAAAACTGACTTACCTCAATAGCATGTGGGCTACTGTTAAGTCAAAAACACAAAAAATACAACTTAGTAACAAGTAATGTTTTGAAATCCTGCTCGATTGCATAGAAATATTGCAAGCGACCTGGAATACATTGCAAATCAGTATGGGAGTTGGCAGGGAGATCCCAAGTGTGACCAAATTGTCACAATGAAATGACAGATTGTGTAGTATGGTAGTGTGGCGAATGGGTCATGGCAGTCAACTCGTTGTTATAATAATCCACCTACCCTGATGACATCGTCACAGTGGTTTGTATTGATACCATGGGCACCACCTCTGGCTAGTGGCTAGTGGTGGTTGCCATGACTAAATAGCGTATTGTGTGTGTGTGTGCGTGTGCGTGTGTGTGTGTGTGTGCGCGCGCATATGCCTGCACGTGTGTATAGTGTTGATGGTGGATATGGTAAGTGATTTAACAGTTTTGGATAGCATGATTAAAAGGCACAATTTGGTCTCATGATTCCATTACTTCAATGAGTCTGGTTCCTACATTTTTTCTTTTATTAATCTATTTGAAAGAAAACACATTTAATTATTTGGTTAAAATTCTAAAACATGAATGATCCATTCTTATTGTCATCTTCATGTTGTTCATGATACTGATACAGAATACTAAATCCCTGACAAAATTATTTGTTAAAGTTGCTCAGTAAGAGGAACGTTGGCCTCTTTAACTCATGCTATCTGGAAATTGATGAACTTCAATAAGTTAAGTTCAAACATTGATTGTATTAACATTCAATGTATTAACTTGATGAATGTACCTCTTTTTCAGTGCGTTTCTGTGTGAATATGCATGTTTGTGCATCGTTTGAAATGGGCAGGTACCCCTATCTCTGGAATCAATTGGGTAGTCCTATCTGAAATTATCACAATATTACACTCTGGTTACTTTGATAATTTACTTATAAGTATACATAATAAACAAACACACAAAGTTTACGGAACCATTTGTGGGAAACAAGGCATCTTTTCAATTCAGGACAATATGCCTTAAACAGTACACAACACGTATGTGTTATGTGTACGTTATCATAGTTTACATTAACAATAACGGCCTATGCACCTTTTTGTTTACTATTCTAGAAGTAAGAAAGTACACAAAAAATCCATATTAGGTTCTAAAAACAGGAATGACAAAGACTTGACAAAAATATGACAAATGACAAAAAATACATTCCCCACCAGTCAAAAGTCATGGCCATCTAATCTTCACTGGAATACAATACCAACCTTGACTATAATACATTTATAGCAACCAACATTCGCTAGAACGAATTTAATGGGGGGAAGTTAAGTGGCTAGGGACTCCCAGGCAAAATGTACTGGATTCAAATAATCTGCACCCCAGCAACACAAGCAATAATTACCTTGAATGCAGAAGACTGTGGCCATGGAAAGAATGTCCTGCAATGACTTAGTTCCAACTAAGAAAGGCTTACCTTGAAGGTTGGACCCAATATGTGTTCTCTATTAGAGAAATGGGACAGTGCACCCTAAAGCTACATGCATGTCAGTGCTGAACCACTCGAATATCTAAAAAAAGTGGAAATAACAGAAAAGGACTTCAGTACACAATCCCAAAAGATTTGTTTCAACTTGTCGTCATGTGTCTAGGGTATCTGAGTTTACATGAGAGTGGAATTGTTTACATGTGGTTACAATGAATTCTAGTAATTCAGTTTGTCTCACTGTTTTTATTTGTGTTAACGATTCATGGTCTGTCTCTTTTTTCTGTATGAGAGTGATTGATTTAAAAGCAATTCATGTAGTTGGATCACAGCTAAATTCACTTAGGATTCTTGACAAAACAGTTCTTGTGTTGTTTGCTTTTCATAACATGCTAGAAACAGAGATGCAAAATAAGTAAGAATAACTAATAACTAACTAGCCTTACTCGAAATGTAAATCAATCAAGAATTTCAGTCTAAAACCTTTACAGAGGAATAATGCAAAGTACATAATATTGGCAAGTCTCTGCTCCTAGCATCTTGTTGGTATTCTGACCTTATGTTATTTGGTAGTGAATGTTAACATTATATGAGCTGATTTTCTTACGAGGACTGGGTTCAGTTTAGCAATTGGTTTTCATTCATTGTCAATTTTGCCATATTTAACTTTGTTATCCATTTAAAAATTCAACTAAAGTAAAGTAAATTAATGCCTGATTAAATGGCCTGAATATTAACTGAACTGAGCCCAGGCCGAGCATCTGATCAGATATGAAGGAATACAGATATTATACAGATATTACATTATCCACTACATTTTTCATGACACATCTCATAATAACCTTTACATTTATTTAAATATATAAAGTGAAGATAATTATCAAATAGTGTTTGCACTAATTGGGTCCCATGTCAATTTACAATAGTTGTAATTGTTTTTAAGTAATTGTAAAACAATTTTTACAATTACAAACTGTCTCCCCTTGAAGGTAAAATCTAACTTTCTACCTTGATCAGATTCAAGGCAAGTTACCGAGTAGATTGTGAAATCCCTTGAATCACTTGATTTTCTTATTAATTTTGGTAATAAGAAATTATTTATCATATTAGATGCAACCATAAGAATTCAAATGTACAAAACATGACAGACATGTCATACATTGATAGCTTCATACAAATCACCTTATGTGACGAGTACAGAAAAAGGTCCAATGGGATTCCAATATCCACAATTTTAAACATGTGTTTTATGGGCCATGCTTATCTAGGATAGAAATCACATGAACACATTTCAGGATAAGTCACTCAATCGTCCCAAAATGATTTAACATAATTTGCTACGATATGAAATCATACAAAAAGAAGGATCAGGTAAGAACAGAATAACTGGCTATTCCTGAGACTGCTAATATTCTAGCCAGGATGAAAGTGGCTGTAAGAGAGAACCATGATGAAGGGCTCGGAAAAAGAAGCCAGAGATGCAAGAAGAAAGTTGAAAGCATTGCAGTGGGAGGAGAGAATCATACTTGTAGCCCACTTTTCACTCTTCACTCTACTTACCTAACATTACATTACAAAGTGTAGGAACTTACTGCACTCAACCACATGTCCAGCTTGCCTCAAGTTTGTTTTCTTTTACTCAAACTGATATTTTGCCTGCAAGGGGAAATGGTGAGATAATGCAGTTGAGTATGCTGCAGCCACTATGTTTACATATGTATAGTTTAATGACAAACTTGAAATATCAGCTCCGGCTGTCTATGCTGTGTTTACTAGTGTTACAAGCATGTAATGATACGATGCTAGTTGCTGTAAACCATCATCTAGACTGAGCGAACTGCTAACAGCCACTGTATTCATGTAGAAACGCGGTGAACCTGGCGGTGTTAAAGTTGAACGAACAGGGCCTTCTGGACAAACTGAAAAACAAGTGGTGGTATGACAAGGGAGAGTGCGGCAGCGGAGGAGGGGAGAGCAAGGTTAATACACACATGCACACACAAACACCCACACACTCACACAACTACATGTACACTGAGAACATTTGGTATGACAGGAATTGAATCCATCGAACCAACACAGACAGCACTTCGTATTTGCACACGTGAAGAGTGCACATGTGAAAAATACTTTGGTCTGTGGTGGTAGCTGAGGTCTGTGCTACCTCCTCAAGCGATGCATTGCAGCCCATCTGGTTGAGGTCAGGGTCAGGCAGAATCACAAACCAAGGGTAGGATCAGGGGACCTCACACCAGATGGCTGCAGCAGTGCTTATCGCCCTTTTATGGCCTGTAAAGGATCCATGGATTAAAAGAGTTTGATAAACTCGACAAACTCTTTATATCCATGTCTTTTGTCTCGAAGTATCTCAGATGAACAGTAAGCAGATAAAGGCTTTTCATCTGCAGCATCTCTCACTCTCTTGTTCAGGAGCCAGCCAGTAGCAGCAACATGGTCCTAAAGCCAAACCAAATTAATTTTCATTGAAATATCTTTATTTTTTTCATAAATCATAGACGATTTATGTACAATGGTCCAACAGGTTTTTAAATAACATATTTGATTATATTTGACCGATAAAAGTTGATATTATGACGTTTTGTTCGTCCATTCTTTGGAGTAAATATACAGAAACTACTCCAGCCATTGGTCCCCCAAACAAGAGTTTCAGAACTGCTGCCTCACTAATAACATAAGATAACATTGATAATGATGTTATTTATGTTATTCCCATTGAAGAGTGCCAGTAAACCTTGCGGTTTTGAAACTGAATGAGCAAGGAACCCTAGACAAGATGAAAAACAAGTGGTGGTACGATAAAGGAGAATGTGGCTTCAAGGACTCCACAAGTAAGGTTAGTTCTGTGTGCCCATAGTACCTATATCAAAGCACAAAGTTAATCTATCCTTGGATGAATTTCCTACGTTTGTTTCACTAAGTGTTGGTATTTGGACACACTTCAACACACATTAATCACACTTAAAGGTGTGGTGTCCTTAATGCGCACTAATGGATTTAGCGGCATCTAGTAGTGAGGTTGCAGACTGCAACCAACAGAATACCCACTGACCCCCACCCTTCCCTTTCCAATGACATGGGAGAGGTTACAGTGGCCTGTAAGGTGCCAAAGTGATGTCATCGTCTAAAACAGCATCAAGTAGCAGCAGAATCTTGTAAAAATATAGGTCATGCCTTACAAGTAAGAAAGCCATTATAT
>JAOPUI010000100.1:1458771-1474575 GCA_027123135.1 Urophycis floridana | reverse complement strand
CACTCCAATACTAAGCCATTCGGCTGATACCCCTAAACTTGATAAATATTGACCGTCGCTAAAAATGCATCTGAGGGAGTATTTGGCTGGATTATTGGTGGAAATTACCTCAGGGTGAATTTCACTCCGAACCATCACTTTAAGAGTAGTTATTATATTTTCATTGTATCCGTGGCATAGAATTTTATGAAATTAAAATGACAGTAATTTATTTTATCGCAATTATTTCTGAGACAAGATATCATCCAACAAAAGTAGTTGTTGTGACAGGCCAATGCAGCACCACACTATTATTATTAGTGAGAAGTAAACGTGACTCACCAATAGAAAAGGACAACCCTCTACCTTGGAACTTTTCCCTCAGTGCAGATACAAACACCTCTCTGATGTGCTCTTTCTGGGGAAAAAGGTTACAATATATAAATCAAAATTGCCATTAAGATTCAGCCCATTCCAGTAGGCCAGAGACTTCAGAATAAAGAATGGAAAAAACTAAATAGCAGGGTTGTGTCAACTCCAAATGGCTGATTTGGGAGTGCCAATAGTCGATTCTTCTAAACAAAGAGTAGGTCCTACAGATGGCCTAGCATATCGCTAACATTATTTAAATCAGTATCGATCAGCATTAACTACTGATATGTCCGGGTTATTTTAAGCTACATGCTAGTAGAATGTGAAATATTGTGACTTTAAAATGATTTCTTGATCATTGTTATTTCAGCTTTGCCTTGAGCCAGGGGGGGCTGGCTCACTCCTGACCTTATTGTGACGTTATCTTAAATATTTCTTATTCGCTGATCTAACTGAGACAATAATAACTTGTTGAAACTGTTTGAATTGTGAATTGAAAGAGTAGCAATACAATAATTTCAAAGGAAGAAATTGTGCTTGCTGGGGAACATGACAGTTACCTCATTACCGGTAACTATACCACCTTTTGAACAATTATAATTGGTTATGTTGTATAACATTTTTAAATTCCTCAAGCCTAGTGTTCCCAAGCCTAAACGTGTGTGTGTATGTTTGTTACCTTGTCTAACTCATAAAACTCCAATCTCTCCTCTTGTGTGCAGCTTCGTCCAATGGGTGAGATGTTCAGCATACCATTTCTAAATTCAATAAACGTTCCCCTAGAAAAACAAGAAAATACATGAACATCAATAAAAAAATTCTAATCACTGACAGAGTAAAATCTTTCACGAGTACTTTAAGATTTAGGTTTCTCTTCATAATATAATGGGTCACAATATGACCCATGATATTTTAATAATCAACTAAGCAATCAGCATTGAAAGTCTTTGTACAAAGAGATCTCTCCTAAAATGTTGCATCCACCACTGGCATCAACATGCTAACTTTTTTGACAGAAAGTGGTGAACCTGTAACAAGAGCTCAGAAAAATATTGCATTAATACATTATCATGTTAAATGATAACCTAGCTTTGGAGTGACAAACATCGGGCCCACTTTAGGGAGATCTTAGCTCTACAATCTGAACGAGCTTTCTATTGGGTCGCAACATATCATCTTTGGGTCTGACATAGACACTCTACTAGACAACAGGATCACCTGAATTCACTCCCTCACTACTCACTCCAATTAAATCAGAATATCAAGTCATATGCAGTTGTGATTATAACAGTCAGTCACTAACTTTTTATACAGTATGTATGACTATTAAAATCATATAAAATTGACATTATCACAACTCAGGCCTGCTTAGACCACTAAGAAATACTGCTAACAGGTAGCCTTCTCTCATCACTTAATTCTTGTGTTGTTCATTCATTTAGGTGACATGCCACTGTCATAATCCTTTCACACATAATTCACACAAAATATTAAAATCTAAATTTTAACAAAAAAATGTCATTTTAGATGACTCATCTCTTAACATTTCTATGAAGAAGACTTACTCACACAATTAATTAGTTAAAAGTATGAAATGAATACAAAATATTGCCACAAGTTGCAATTGCAGGGTTTAAGCTGACCAACGAACATCTAAACTAAAAACAAGCATGAGCATATAGCATCTTCAACACCAGTCAGGACCCATGGCTCAAATTCATGTGCGCGTCACAACCATGTTGAGCATACTGTCAACATGATTTACATGATTGTTAACACTGTTACTGAAAACCGATGTACGAATATCAGTGTATTTATAGCCAACATAGTGTTTCAATTGTATGCATTTCAAATATCACGATTAAATGTGGATAGATCTTTATGGGGGATGTTAAGTCACCAACTCTGCCAAGATTTGCCATGACCCTTTCTTGCCTATTGTTAACCTTTACTAATATAACCACAAAATAATGACATGCTGTAACATTGCATTATTACATAAAAGTACAAGATGTTACAGGATTCAATGCATAATACACAGTTCAACCAGCAAAACATTGTGGTGGACAACCAGTCATCTACCTGCTGCAGATCCCTCTCCCATCTATGGGAGAGGGATCAAACACCTATGGGCTGTTATTTGACTTCTTCTGCACTTTAAACACCATACAACCATCGCTCCTCAGCGTTACCATGGAGGGAGCGGGAGCAGACTCCAAACTGGTTGCCTGGACTACAGACCTCACCAACAGACCCCAGTATCTGAGGCTCCATGACTGCGTGTCTGACGTGGTGGTGTATAACTCTACCCTTCCCTCATGCTCTTATTTGTTGTACGTTTTGGCACCTTAATCACTCTTTGTAACTTGGCACTTAGTCAGAGATGTTGTATACTAGCAATGGTTAATCTAGCAATTGAAATGCTTGCAATTTGTTCTGGTGACTTTCTTACTGTATTAACAGCAATGAAATGTTTCACCTTCTCATGACAAATGTACTCTTTGTAAGTCGGTTTGGATAAAAGCATCTGCTAAATGCCCTCAATGTAAATGTCAATGTAAATGTCAATGTAAATGGTGTGCAGCACGGGGTCCCACAGGGAACAGGCCTGTCACCCTTCCTTTTCACCTGTTACACATCAGCTTTCAACCATAACACCAGCAGCTGTCACCTTCAGAAATGTTCTGATGATACAGCCATTGTAGGGTGTATGTCGGTAGGGGATGAAGGTGAATACAGACGACATTGGGGACTTTGTTAACTGGACGATACTGAACTGCCTCCACCTGAGTGCCAGCAAGACCAAAGAGATGGTGGTCGACTTCCGCAGGAGGAAAGCCCCAATCTTGCCGGTGATCATCCAGAGGACATTGAGATTGTCAGATAATAAAAATACCTGGGGCTTCACATCAACAACAAATTAGACTACACCTAGTCGCCACCTGCAAAGGAGACTGAGGTCCTTTGGTGTGTGTAGTGCACTGCTAAAGACCTTCTATGCCTCAGTGGTGGCATCAGCCCTGGTCTATGCAGTGGTTTGCTGGTGTGGGAGAGTCTCAGTGAGAGATAGACACTGACAAACTGGTGAGGAGGGCCAGTGTTCTGGGCTGCTCTCTGGACTCTATTGAGGAGGTGGGGCAGAGGACGATGGCCAAACTGTGGTCCATCCTGGACATCCTGGGCAGCTCCTTCAGCGGCAGGCTACTCCATCCACGCTGCGCAAACAAACGCTACCGCAGGTCTTTCATCCCATCAGCAATTAGGCTACACAATCATCATCAGTGTCAGGCATATCTGCTGCTCGGCTACTAATATTCATTTTCATTCACTTCTATTCATATTCAATCGTTCACACATAACCCACACGGCTATGTGCTGTAAATAACTAACAAAATGTGTCTATATAGGATGTAAATAGTATACAGTATATATCTGCACTAGGTTTGCTCCTGCACTGTTTCTTGTAAGTTGTTCTCTATGCTGGTGCAGCATGTGAATTTTCTCCATGTGGGATCAATAAAGTCTTCTATCTATCCATCTATCTATCTACACTAAGGCCAAATGTAGGGCGATCCTAAACCACTGGGTTTAAACCTCAGATTCATGTTGTAAATGTGTAATGTTTTCATATTTTGACACATCTACATGTAATGTTGATGAAAAGGGTATATATACATACCTCTTCTTAGGTAGTTTAATTGTAGACAGGTATTCGAGACAGAAGTTGATGAACTCTTGTAGTAGCTCTTCTCCCATGTGGTTCTGGATAGACTGTAGTGATGAAGAAAAGTTGTCAATTGGCATTAACGGTGCATGATTGACACTTAAATCATGAGTGAAAGGTATTCAGTTTTCTTACCTGAACTGAGAGTAATTGTCCATCTTTATAGGCCACCAGACCATTCTCAGCAAACAGGTAGTCGACTCTCTGGATCACTGCACATGCACCAAAAAGAATAAATATTAGCATGTTTGACTTGCATGCAGGATAAGGCTCTGTGTAACACATGTCCTGTAACTATTGCTTCAGTGTAAAAACATTACTGTATGCATGGTAGAAGAACACCTACTACTGCTTCATTACTATCTTTTACATGAACTATCTAAAATGTCATGAAAAAATGTCATGTCAGCAACATAACCAAAATAAAACACAGTTTCATGCAATTATGCTGACTACTGAACGTAATATTACAACTACTGAACATTTAGATATAGGTCTACTAGTATTGGATGTGTATTTTTGCCGTTTGTTGCAATAGTTAATCTTGTCAGATTATTTCAATGTAATAGTAGAAATTGTAATATTTGTTTCTTTCAGTCTTTGACCACAGTAACAATGTTCTATGTTATTTTATCTTCGTGGGTTGGGGTGCATTGAGAAAAATAAAAATCACAGTCAAGGGGTCCCAGAAATCATAATTAACACAACACAGGGCTTGATTTTTTTGTTGCCTTTAACAGACTATTAAAATAATAGGCTAAAAGGCTATTTCAATCTTGCCAAAAACAGGCATTTAATTGAAGAGAATCAGGTATCCTGCTTGAATAGTCTATATGGGTGATGGCCGTACAATGCTAATTTTCTGAAAGAAGTGATAATACGCAGACCAACTCTTGACTTGACTTAAACCCAGGGTGAGACTTGAATAATGCAAAGTTATCCAGCAATAGTCTACAACAGTTTCACTCTATTTAACTCAGACTTTTATACTGTTTGTCTCACCATCTTCTCCCAGTTGCTCTTTGATTTTGTTGAGGTCGGAACCTCCCACTACTCCAACTCGAACCCTTGCTCTCAACTTCTGGAGGAATTGCTCCATGTCTGGAGTCACATGCTGAGAAAAAGACAGCAGGTACATTAAATCCTATGAAATAACACACAAGACAAAATAACACATAAAAACATCTTTCCATATATTTGACATATGACATATCAAAACTGTAGATTCAAACTCACTGAAAATGCAGAACTTGCTGAAAATGTATTAGTTGTTACTAAACACTAATACCTTAGATATTTTATATTATTATAAAACAGGCTTTGGGGTGGGGGTGGGGAAGGTTAAATATAACATTCCGTTAGCTTAGTTTTGCTAAATTTAATGATGTATATTTTTCTGACTGACAACTACTATTTATGGCTACTGACTGCAAGCTATACCCTTCGCTAAAAAGCCCTGGAGTTGTTTGACAGTCCAGACAAAAGACAAGGATTTTCCTTGAAGGTTCCTATTTATACTATTAACAATGTACACATGGCAATGATTAACATGATACGTATTACAATTGGCAAAAAACAAATATCAAAAGAAAAAGTTTTAATAAATGTTTCATAATGTCAAATATAGTAAATCACATGTTGACTATAGCAGTCTAATGGTTACACACTGTTAATTCATTGATTGAAGTATTATTGTAAGTACAATTGGATAAATGTAACATTGATTAAATGTAATTACATTCATTCTGATTGTATTACAGTTGCATAATTTGAGATGTGATGCAACAAAAAAATTGTTATTAATCAATGTATTCATTTTTATATTCTAGGGACCTCCTCCACTTTCGATTTTTCCTAAGGGGACGCAGACATTGCAGAACATTGAAAAAAACTAACTCAGCTCAAAATTGCTTCAACTCACATTTAAAATATAAATTATTTTTAATTGGCTTTAGGAAGTGAATCTGCAACTCTGAAAAACAGTGGGCTCAGGCCCTTAACCAGCATCACGACCTGCAGCCTATGATAGATACATGGGAAAACATGACTCAACGTTTGATACAACCTGTTCTGCGTTGTGCCCTTGTGCCCCACAGAGGGCAGTCTCTACGACACACACAACCCGCCTGCCCCACAGAGGGCAGTCTCTACGACACACACAACCCGCCCGGTTCTCTCCTTCATTCTGAGAGTTATCAGGCAGCGACTAGGCAACAACATGCCTTTATCACTGAATGAATGCTATGCTGCTAAGAACCATGTTTGTGCCATTTGTTGTTTTGTTTTTTTTACATGCAGGGTTTGCTGGTAAAAAAAAAAAAAAAAACTAAAAACGAAGTCACAATTAATTGCCATATTTTCTGGTTGGGCTTCTGTGGTTTGTTAACTACCTGTCTCGCGGCCGTCAGTGTCCCGTCAACATCAAAGAGGCAAAGTAACTTCGTATCCAACGGAGTTTCAGCCATCGTTTCTTTTGTTCTTGGTGGCCTATCAAGCAAATTCACAAGTAATTCCAAATTGTGTGTGTGTCCACTGTAATTCGAAAAATGAGGAAACAGACGTGGGGCATGTATAACGTCACCAATCGGTGATTGGTCGATGATCACGGAAGAGTCGAGCGTGGGTGGGTGTCACGTGGGACGCATCGAGGTGGGATGTATAAGTATAAAATGTATAAATGGGTTTCACACATAGTTCCTTGTAAATTACTGCGATAAACTTTCAGGCACAGCCAGTGATAATCACGAATCACACATGCAGCTACGCTCTTGGGTATTTCGTCGCCTTTGGCCACATGGCATAACATTGCAGGAACAGATGGGCTAAAGGATAGTCCAGATAGCTGTAAAACATCAACGGATGCCAGCCGCCCTTATTTCAGAACCTGTCCAGTTTCCATCTATTCTTGAAAAATGGAGCTTGTTTGCAAAAATATAAGATGCGTTAATTTTGTTATTAGATCACCCGAAAGCATTGTTGCTTTAAGATA
The DNA here is from genome assembly GCA_027123135.1 of Urophycis floridana. Taxonomy (NCBI): domain Eukaryota; kingdom Metazoa; phylum Chordata; class Actinopteri; order Gadiformes; family Phycidae; genus Urophycis; species Urophycis floridana. The sequence goes on along the minus strand of JAOPUI010000100.1, from coordinate 1,467,511 downwards.
AACCAGAATCTCTACGTCCTCAGCCGAGACTTGTGATTCGTTCGCTCGCTCCACGTGAACACGTCATACGTCAGACGGACGTAATCGAAATTATCGCCAACATCTGCGTGTTAATACGGTTAATACGTATAGTTTTATGGAAAGCCGTATATATAATGATGAAATTGTACAATAATGACATAAAGGTGGAAAAGAATGTCAACATTTTAACTAGGTGCATGGGGCGCAAGCCGTTTGTAACTGTTTTGGACATATTTGGGCCACAGCTGTAGAAATGCAAAAATAGATACTTTTTTCAAATGTATTTGTACATGAAGTGTAGTCAATACTTTTCACCTAGCGACCATATTGATTTGTTGGCTGGAGAAACCCGAGAGAATTTTTGGAAATCATGACAACTGAATTATTTTAGTTCAGTTTCAATTCCCCACGTAGCATTTGAATGTATTTTGATTGAGTTTTGTCATGTTGGATTGGAGGTTTCCCCACCAACTTACCAATGTAACCATTCTATTCAAGCCATCCGCTGGCTGAAAGACCACAATTAAATGTGTATCAAAATAAATTTGCCACAAGTTATCTTGATATAATATAGTGATAGGCCTAACTGGTTCATAACGTGCTTCACAATGTCTTTAAAAACTTTTATATAGATCACGCTTCATGCCCACACCCACGGAAGCAGATCATGCCCTCGACCCCACAATCTCGTCTTTGTCAAAATAGGGTGGGAAATGAATTGCGTAAGGGAAAAGTAATAGGGAAATTAATACGGAAAACAACGAACGAAATTGATTAGGCCTAGGCCTATACCTCTTTTTAGTTTTGGTATTTGGTGTTGGTATTTTTTTGGATACGGTTAGGTTTAGGTATTAGGTTAGATACGTTTTGTGTCTCGTTTCTCGTTTTTGTTATTCCTTCGCCATCCAAGGAAACATGTCTCGTGTCCCGAAAGCAATGTCACGAAAAACTAGTAGGCTCCTCGAAGTGAACCTGCTGCCTGCCTGCCGTACTGTAAAGAGACGCCCTCTGAAGGAAGCTCCTCTTTGACTTGTCAAACAAAAATCTCAGCGTATTGCTACCAGCTGTCGGTCAAGAGAATGTTCTTCACTTAGGGTAAAGAAATAAAGAATACTAGCCTACATAAAATAAAAGGAAAGATAATGCAAATTGTAGGCTACGTAAAACATATGGAAACACGTTTTATATTCTAGCATCCAGTTTTGTTTGACACAAGTAGACTACAACAAACGTTTTGTGGAGAATGTGACAATCCCAATTTTTGTTTGTGACTGGCCCTTCCCTCCTTCTCCCATGTAGGCCTACTTGTTCAATGAGTTGATGTTAATGGTGTCCCTTAGCTGCAGGTTCCCATTCTCTCTGCCATTCCTTTTCACTCACTTCCTTCATTTTGGACAGAATCTCTGATTTCCCCAGAGGAATTTAACCCATTAAATCATACTCTTCAACCTGTCCTCAGTGTTCTATGCAAAAGCATCTTCACCTCCATCACCACATGTGGGCAGGCATTCGTGGCCCGTGATGCAGGCCCATGAGTACTGCTGTAGTCTGAACTAATGGCTTTTCTCTTTCTTCCCGGATCCCTCAATCATTTCAACAACCCGGCATATGGCCATAAGTTCAGGCAATATTTTATAGTCCCTATAGCCCCTGTCTGACTTGAAATCCCATTGGCAATTAAATAAACAACGAATTGTTCTTTCTAAATATATTTAGTCGATATCAATATACTCATAGGCTACATCAAAACACTATTAAAATGCCAATATAACCCAAGCCACCATTTTGATTTCTGACAGGAGTCAACTTTGCGATTTCAGCTAATGGTATGGCATTGTTTAACACTTCAGACGTTCAGATTTTGTGAGACCAAAGGCATACAGATAGCCTACAACGAGGATTACCGCCCTAAGCTGTCCACAGAGTTGCAACATTTGTGAGGGGATCACTACTAAATACAATCAGATGAGACTTTTACTTTCATGAATAGTTTACTCCATGAGGGGAATTATGTGTATAAATAATATTAAACTTTGTATGGTGTATACATGGACCTATGTCAAGAGTGTATTTGATAGCAAAATGTACACAATCAAGTGTGGATAATAAATACTATGCAATGAAAATCCACGACTGCATATCATAATATGTTACTTCAGTTCCTCGTATGCAGTGGAAGCATTTTGTGGCTTTTACTTTGAAATAAAGTATTTCTCTACAGGAAATGTGACGTTTGATATTCTCCACTCCATGGCTGCGACCGGTTTGGACACATTGTTAGTGCAAATCACACGATACTCTGCAACTAGTTACTACCACAGGCCGCAGTGAAGCCGATGAGACGCTCGCCGGTCTCATTTTGTGCTTAAGATGAGACTTAAAGTGGGATTTGTTTTGCGAAGTTGTATTGTAGTCGGTGCATTTTTCAGTTTGGTGGTGCTCTGGTCGTTTCTCTCGCCGAAACCCACTGAAGACAACCCTTTTGCAAAACGGGTAAGGAGAACCAACATGCTAATATCATAATAACCATTTAAGAGGTTATTATTTTCTTTCTGTGGTTACAATACAATTTGTACATGTACATAACGCATTGTAGGCTATTGTAGCGGTCTAATATAGGCAAGTGCAGTGTTTTTACTACGTGATTGCGGAGACATTGTGGATATTGTTGTAGCATATCAACAATAATTAGATTTTTGATTTGTGTTTATTTAACGTGTTGTCACAGATGACCGCTTAACAAGCACTTCGGGGTTTTAGTGTTTAAAACTTGAGGTGTTGGAACGTAGGGTTCTAAACCCGGAACAATACTATCATGATGATATCACTGGTCCCTAGATGAGCTATATTGTTTAGTTTCTATCAGATAAGTTAGGAGCTTTTAATAAAAATGTTTTGGAAAAGCCTACTGTATCTTTGTAGATTATGCATTATGCATCCAGACTATATCTTTTTTAAGCCTGTACTTATGTAGATACGATTGCATGTTTTTATTAATTGGTATGTATTACACGCAGGAATGTCTATTTTTATTCCTACTCAAATATGCATAATATGAACTTACGTCGTTTTATAAGTAGGTAGACTTCAAACGTCAATTGTCAGTCTGATGTCATAAAATTGCAAAACAAACAAACGTGTTCCGGGAGTTACATCCGTTTAAAATGGCCAGGTTGGGATGAATGGCGAGCCGGAACACATGCAGTTCCATTACTTGACTGAAGTTGATTATAGCTTTGAAACGTCAAGTGATAGCTGACATAATTGTAACTTTTTTTTCTCTACGTTTGCTTTGATTGCTTCCATAGCAATGCGTCAGTTGGTTCTGGTTGTTTTCACTGACATTGAAAATTGAACAATTACTACTAATGCAAAAACAACATTCTTTCAACAGGATCATAGTCTGCTACCTAAAGGGGACCTAGTGGATCATTTTAAACCTGTGGTACCCTGGCCTCATGTAGAGGGAGTGGAGGTAGATTTGAACTCTATCAGACTCAAACAAGGTGAGGTTTGATTTATCAGAGTAAGCTTTATTTTCAGAATATCCATCCCCTCCTTTTAGCGGAGGGAGTCCTAAAAGGCCATTTAATGTGGTCAGAATTAAATGATTGTGCAGGCTTATTACATGCCATTACCAGGCCAACATACTGATTTATCTATTAATTTTTATCATCAGGGCATTTCATTTGTTGTTTGCTCTCATGATATAAAGGGAATCTTAAAAAATACTTCTAAAATAAATGATCAAGCTTTAACACAAAAATATATGTATATGAATAGCCCGACCCATGATGTAAAACACATTATCGGTTGGGCTGTAGTTCATATGATAAAATGTATAAAGAAATGCACCTGAAGAAATTCATGAAAAACAATCACCAGCCAGTTTGTTGGGTTATTATTTAGTAGAAAATCACATTTATATATATATTTTTTTTATCAACCTAGAGAAGCGGAGCCTATTTTGGGAATAAGATGGGCTCATTGTGCTCATTGAAAACGTCAGGTGTGGGCAAATGACCTAAAAGCCTCCCGTTGTTCATGAGCTGATTAATGGGCTGTTGTCTGCTATGCCACTTTGATTTCATCCAACCCCCTTTCATTTATTTCAAATGATTACAAACTTAATTTTGTAGATTATACGATAAATATTATTTAATATCTATGCAGATGTTTTGCCTATTTTAATTAGACTGATGGGCCGCCACAGTATTAACTCATTAATTGCCAACACTGCATCTATATTTTGGAGTTTTGTTAATTTATTCTTTTAATCCTTTCAGGCAGAGACATCAATCCTGCGATCCCCAATCAGAATCAGGCAATCCAGCAACAATATGTAACATTCAAGCCCCATTCCAACGCCTACACAAACCCCATCCTAAAGAAAGATATCTGGGGGAATTTTGAACCTCATGAGCCTGAGGCTCCTGGGGTTCCAGGTGGCCCCGGTGAGGCTGGTAAGCCATTTGTCCTGGGACCAGATTACAAAGAGGCTGTCCAGGCTTCTATCAAAGAATTTGGCTTCAACATGGTTGCTAGTGACATGATTTCCCTTGATAGGACTGTCAATGATTTACGACATGAGGAGTAAGTACTAATATTACTATTACATTTACCGCTTTTACTTTTGTTACTAATACTTTTAATTTACTGCTGAATACTGAAATGTCAAACTGTTTGTTTTCCACTACCCTAAAATGTAATTGTTAAATCATCGTTCTGAGTTGACTCAAATTCAATGTCAAACAATCAAGGGTTTAAGAATGAACAATCATATGTATTAAAATAACAAAATAGCGAAATGATGCAGAAATAGAAATGCCCCCCCAAACCCTCCCTCTCTCCCTAAGTTTCTGTTTCTATACGAACATGAAGCGTGGCATCCAGGCACTATGACTAACCAGGTGTAAGAAAAAAAAAGTGGATTATATTTTGGATCTAATGACAGATCTATGCTTACAAGTAACAACATTCACAAACACTCCACAACGTAAAAGGAGTCTTGCTCTATTGACTCTCATTAATAAAGGTATTTTAAACATGGAGCCAACACTGCGCGGCCAGGCTGGCTGTCTGAAACAACACCGTGACTTGGAACGCTGAGGTGTTCATTGTTGGTTTGAAAAAACAATAATAACCAAATCAAACCCGTTATAGAGGCTGCTTTAGGCAAGATTTCTTTTACATTGACATTACATTAGGCATTTTGCAGACGCTTTTGTCCAAAGCAACTTACAATAAGTACATTTGGCAGAAAAAGGTGAAACACTTCACTAGGTAGAGATAAATATAGATAGATAGATACTTTATTCATCCTGAGGGAAATCTTTGAAGCAATTCACCAGAACAAGTTTCAAGCATTCAAATTTTTAGGTTAACCATAATATACAACATCTCTGGCCTATGATGTTAAGTGCTAAGATTGTACATTACATACGATACATTTACTATTTAAAATGCTAATGTAATGCCAGGCTAATGCGTAGCAACAAACATTATGTCAAACACCAACATAAGGAGTTTGCGCATTAATGCAAGGCTTCAATGCTTACTTATTGCACTCCTGTGTACAGTCATTGTATCAAACCTGCACCATATTAGATGTGGCTATGATTGGCCCCACCCAGGCCATCTCTGCCAGATGCACATGTCAGATCAAATAAGATATGAGCTTGCTGATTCGTTTGGTTCCCAGACTAGATTTGACCATGATTGGCTGTGATTACCATGCACAGAAGTCAGACATAGTCAGACAGAGAGGAGCTCTGTATGTCCAGCCACTGTTTGATTTCAAAGACGTATGATATTCATTTTGGTAATTATTATTCAACTGTAATAGTATATTAAGCTAATAAAAGCCTAGAATGCAAATGAAATGAACGGATCGTTGGCAATGCCAACGAAGGTTTGGTCTGGATACACAGATTATTTTGATTTCATTCTCGTAACTTACATTTTTCTGATCTGTTCCAGGTGTAAGCACTGGCATTATGATGAAAGGCTGCTGACGTCTAGTGTGATAATAGTTTTTCATAATGAAGGCTGGTCTACACTGATGAGAACTGTCCACAGTGTCATTAAGAGGACACCCAGGAGATACCTTGCTGAAATTGTCATGATAGATGATTTTAGTAACAAAGGTAAAGTTGGTGTAACTTTTATTGTATTTACATCATTATTTTTGGCTGCGTGTGTCCCAGTGGAGTTGTTGTGTTTCCGTTGACTTAGTATGAGCTCTTTACATAGGGACTGGGTCCTTGTCCACAGAGCCATGTCTCTACTGTAGCCCAGAATGGACCAAGGGCTCTAGGGAAGCCGACTTTAAATGCCATATGAAACCTAGTATGTCAGGAAAGTACATATTGTAGTTGGGTTTCTTCTTAAATTGCCATTGAATACCCAGTTGCCTTCTGGTAAGGCCTTCATCCTTCCATTGGTGTCAGTCTCTAGATGTTTTGTAGTTGTGAAAGAAAACCTTTGGCGCAATTATGTGCAAATATTTGCTTCATGCCCACAACTAAGATTCATGATTTAAGATTCAAGTATCTTTATTGTCAAATGTGCTACATGGCAGGCATATAGCACAGATGAAATTGCAGTCCTCTCAGACGTGTGGTGCAAAATGAACAAATGGACAACCAAACAGACAAACGGACATTGTACAGACAAAACATAGAAACACAGAAAAGTACGGAAAAAAGTGAGGTAGTGCGTTGAAAATTTAATAGTGCAAAATCTATTTAAAACAGTCAAAAGACATTCACCTTTACTGCACTCGAGTGCAGTATTTATCTGGCTGCAAGAGCTATAACATAGCCTGTGAGGAAAAAGGATTAATTGAGCATGCACATAAAGTGAAGCAACAACACGCTGTTAATTGGGTGGAGCCAGCCCTGGCCATTGTATCCCTAAATGTTATTGGTTGCACTCACCAATAACATTTAGATGTTGAGCCTAATGATCCTGAATTGATCATTCAGGATGAACCTTGTATTTGTGCCAGGCATAGTAATGTTTGAACACCTTATTGTATTCTAAAGCATGTTCTGAGACCTCAGCTCTTCAGCAGACTCTTGGTTAGATGTGACCTTGCTTGACGTTATCCATGAATTCATCCAAGCACTTCAAGAAGTGTTTGGACTTGTCCGTAAACATGTAACCAATCACATTCAGGGATACAAAGGCCATGTCTCGCTCCTCCCACTTAGTGCCAAAATGAAAGCCACTGCGCAAGGAGAAAAACCATCTGAGGGTGTAGGAAAACACTTTGGGAGCACAAGAGAAAGTCTTTGTGAAAGTCTTTGTGCACACATGTGCATCTGTTTCATGCTGCTTCACTTAATGTGCTCACTCATAAATGATTTTACCTTTTTTCTGTGATTGACAAAAACATAGGATTTTACAGTAATTTTGATTTCACAGTAATTGTGACAAACATGTTTGCATTCTCACAGAAAAACACTTAGGATCACAACTGGTATTGATTCTGTGTATGACTTCCAAGTGTATTCCGGAAAGGGGGGGCAGACTGGAACATTATTGTAGCCTTTAGGAGGGGTTCCTCATTCCATCACATCCACCACATGTGTCAATGGTGCTATTCACTTGATTGCCACACAATATGGTACAGTGGACATTGAGAAAAGTAGCAAAAAAGCACATGATTGGGGATTGTTTCAGGTAGAATATATACTTATTAGTAAATGTATTATTACATATTTTCTTTATGGGAGATTAAGTGTGAGTGTGGATTAAGGATTTCCCCGTGGCCTCTTGGCCTATTGTCTGTAGTGCAAATACAAGTTTTAGTTTTCCAAGATTGAATATTTTTTGTGGTTTATGTATGTCATTGAGTTTATTGTCTGTTTGTTTTCTTATCTGTCCATTTCTTTGTGTCTATGTGCATGCCTCACTGTGTGTGGATATAGTCCATCTTAAGGAGCGTTTGGAAGAATACATCAAACAATGGAACGGTCTGGTCAAACTTTTCAGAAACGAGAAGAGAGAAGGACTTATTCAAGCTAGGAGTATAGGTGCCCAGAAGGCCACTATAGGGCAGGTATGCTTTTTTTCGTCTTGATTAAAAGAAAAAAAAAATGATAATAAGGTTGTGGAATGTTCTGGGGTCTGATTACTTTCTGAATGCACTTCTACTGCCTACTTCTTAATAGAATATAAACAATGACTATCTTTAGATTCCTGCCTCATTTGCTTTATCCTGCAAATATTGGTAGATATTTAGCCCTCTTCGTTTCTCATTGTATGTTGTTGTTGTATTTTCCACTGAATGATCCAGGTTCTGATCTACCTTGATGCCCACTGTGAGGTCAGCGTGAACTGGTATGCACCGCTGGTAGCACCCATTTCAAAAGACAGGTAACACACTTACACACAAAATATTCTATGTTCCAAGTTTTATTCTACCCCCAGAAACAAGTAGAAAAGTTATTTTTAAATTTCCATTTCTTTTGTATCATTCTGACAAACTAATATCAGCAATGTGTCATCAAATGAATGTATTGAAATAACTGTTTGCTTGGTTAAAAAATATTGACAGCTTTCTGGGATCCACCACAGTGATCTGTTTGTGATCTATTGTCCGTGTTGATGGTGTGTCAGCTACACATTGTTTATGTTGTTGATGGTGTGTCAGCTACACATTGTTTATGTTGTTGATGGTGTGTCAGCTACACATTGTTTATGTTGTTGATGG
>JAOPUI010000100.1:1320704-1333132 GCA_027123135.1 Urophycis floridana | reverse complement strand
CCCCACCGTGACCTTGACGCGGTTCTCACCCACAATAAACAAAGTCGCCCGCGCACGAGGCCCCCCCCCCCCCCCCCATGACGCAATGGGAGAAACCCAAATGACGGAGACCGACTCACAGCGCATAGACGGTCATGCCGGGCCGCTCCTCGATCCGGATGGCGCTGTCGCTGGGCGCCGGCGGGCAGCGCTGGTACGCCATGGGGATCCGGATTCCCACCACCAGGCGACGAGACATGACGCCGTCGTCCCGTGGGAACACGGTGATCGTGACGGGAGCCGCCGTTCCCATCGCCTCGCCTTCGGGACGTCAGAAGCACAGTAACTCCATGCACTATAACTCCAGTCTGTTTCTGTGTCACTTCGGAGTTAAATGTGTAATTAACGGATGAATTCTATGTTGAATTCTATGTCCAATACAAGGGTTCAACAACTAGCAAAGGTTCCACGTATTTTGGCAGCTATTTTTTCAATCCCCCCCCCCTCCCTGTACTAACTCCACTTACATGGTACACATATTAATAGTATACAGTGGCACGAGTTATATTAGTTATAGCAGCTTACCCTGGTCGTTGGTGCCACCGATGTACATGAGCAGCTTCCTCACCAGCTCTCCGGTCACCTGGTCGAACGAGCGACCTTCGGATGGTATTACCGCGTACTTCCCCGCATCGTAGCGCCGTACCTCGTAGCTAACTCCGTCCTTATGGAGAAAAAGGCCGGGAATCACCGTGAGGCTCACCCCTATAGCCTCCATGTTATGGTTACTGCTATACCATCCATCCTCTAAAAAAAACAAAAACCGTCATGCTCTTATATGTTGTACATCTGGCACTTTAATCACTCGTTGTAACTTGGCACTTAGCCAGATATGTTGTATACTAGCAATGGTTAATCTAGCAATAGAAATGCTTGAAACTTGTTCTGGTGACTTTCTTACTGTATTAGCAGCAATGAAATGATTCACCTTCTTATGACAAATGTACTCTTTGTATGTCGCTTTGGATAAAAGCGTCTGCTAAATGCCCTAAATGTAAATGTAACATTCTTTGGATTAAACATCCACAAAATCTCAAAATGGCATATACTGTATATATATTTTTTTCTTTTTTTCATCATATGTGAGGTTTGTTTTTACAAAGGTATAAGCACAAATATAGCACTGCAGAGAGAGAGAACTAAATGCATTATGCTGCCCAAAAGCAATTCACAGTTTGATGTTCCCAATAATTTACATTAATAAATACATTTTAGGCATTGTGGAGCAAAATCATTCAACATATTTTAATGTTGATGAGCCACAAAGCTCTGTCAGATGGAAATGAGTATCAATGACTTTGAAACATCTCTCTAAATAAAATGTAGCCATGAGCCCTGCCTGGCCATGACTACAGCAAAGTTAGCCTCACACAGGCACGCAAACACATTGTGATCACATTCTGTTCTTCAACACACACATGTTGAAGAACATGTGTGTGTTCTGTGCAGCAGGATATTGTTGCTCATACACAGGGAAAAGCAGATTCATGGGTAAATAATAAGACACTGAATATTACTATTGCATATAGTTACATATCACACCACGAATCCCCTAGTCCTCTGGCAGCTGGATGTGAGGTTAAGCTAACAGCCCATCAGCTATTTTATTAAATAAGGCCAATTTATTTATTTTTGGCCTGAGGGGAATGAGGTGTCAGAAGATGTACCAATCTCAGAGTAGAGTTCTGTTTGTCTGTCTGTCTGTAGCAGAGAGAAAACATGGCAGACAGAAGAGCATACAGCAAAAACGCAAAAACATACTTACTAACTAGTAGACAAGCAAACCAACCAAAACACGACAGGATAAAGAAGATTTGAAGATAACAGAACCCAAATGGAGAACACTAATGAAGGATGACAAGTTATGAATCACCAAAGCTCCACAGGCTATCCCCCTACACACACATGTATACACACATACACATGCACGCATGGATGCACACGCACGTACATTTACATGCAGATTGTACATACATGCACACAGACTCACACTATGAGGAATGTTTGACAAAAATGATTGAATTTGAGAGGATGCTATTATATCTATCTGTAAAATAAGTACATCAGAAACAAATGAACAAGCCACCATTTGTTGTTGCACCCACCAAGCCTTACAATCACAAGCCACGGTCAGCTGTTTGTTCTCACAATGTGCAATGTTAGGATACTATGAGGAATATTTGAGGTGGACAGATTAAGGAATGTATATTACCTGAAAATTCTACAAATTGTAGACTTTTGGGCATGCATAAACATCTGTCATCGCTTTATTATTTCACTGTCATGTAATTCTGCTGCTGAATTTCCTATTCTTATCTTATCTTGACTCATCATAAAAATGTTTTACCCGGGCAGTAACCTTGCTAGTCAGCCTTCTGCATGGTGATGAATTGAGTAAATACAGTGGTTTAGGGCAGATGGAAAACACTACGAAGCCCAGGTATGAATGCTAGATGAGACTCACAACCAATTACAACAGAGGTCAGACGTTGTGTCTTAAAAGTCTGAGAGCTTTCTCGGAAAGGTTAATTAAACTAGATTTTGACGTCTTCTTTTTGTTATTGTGCAAAAGTATTCTGTTCACATACATATTATGCCAAGCCATTGTGTTTTGAACATTTTGGTTTAAAAAAAATCACAGGATCAGAAATAAGAAGTGGACATTGGAAGTTAAATGTTCTTCCAGTTTTCTAATGATCAGACTATTTCATGACTATGGCATGGCAGTAGACTACACTAGATACATTGGCTCTTGTTTTGTAGCACAGCTCTCTGATTTGGCCTAAATGTAGAAGGCAGAACTATCCCCGAATGGCAGGGATTTCAAAAACTTGAGTCCTCTGGACGGCTAGAATGCAGAAGGATGTAGATCAGTGTCCCCAGTCTCTACCCTGCACAGTGATAACGTGTGCAATGGATTGGGCTTCGGGATTCAACCAGTTAGTGTTGAAGAGTACACAACCAGGTTTGTATTCACCAGAGTGTTAACCTGAAGAGTACACAACCAGGTTTGTATTCACCAGAGTGTTAACCTGAAGAGTACACAACCAGGTTGGTATTCACCAGAGTGTTAACCTGAAGAGTACACAACCAGGTTGGTATTCACCAGAGAGCCAACTCAATGCGTCTCTCGCCCGCCGTTTGGCTGACAAGTCATCCATCAGATGAGCAGTCAGTACTATGCTTCTTTGAAAGACGTGACTCTTTTTCTCTTTTTGAACATACGTTTGGTGAATGTAAACGAAGGAAAGCCCTCTGATTGGACGGGCAAGACTGACAAGTAGGCGGGCCTAGGCCTGTCCAGGCCAGCCCATGGCTACGCCTCTGCACACAATATGACCATAGAGGTCCATGTGTTTTAACTACACCTTACTATATGACTATATTATGGGCTGGGACTGTGTATCAGAAGTCACTGCATCTGGGATTAGCTGAGAGTGGCATGCCAGAGGGTGTACCATGGGACTGTGTATCAGAAGTCACTGCATCTGTGATTAGCTGAGAGTGGTACCACTAGAGGGTGTACCATGGAGTGGTTCTGTGACTCCATTCTTCGTGCATCGTTAACAGATTGAAAACATTATGAAAGGAATAAAAATATCAATAAAATAAATAGACATGGCCTGAAGAGTTGTAGATGAATGACAGTGAAAATATGGTAAGCATAAAAAAGAGACAGGATGGAAAGAGAGTGAAGATGCAGGGGCAGCCAGTCGTCACGGAGAGCAGAAGTCACAGCACGCAGGTGGCAGCTGAAGGCAAGTGAGAATGGGTTTCAAAGCTAGGAGGGTCATGAGGACGGCACCATTGCATGCATTTGTCTGACTGATCTTTAAGGGGACAGGGACACTCATCACGCATGCATGCCCCCACATTCTGGAGAGAGAAGCAGCGTGGTTGTCCTCAGGGAAAGACTCTCCTTCTGCCTCTTTGTTATTCTATTTCTTTCTCTATCTTTGTCCTTTTAATCCCATTTCGAAGGTGCAGTGTGTTGAATTAAGGGCCATCTAGCTGAAGGGACATGGCAGAAATGTAATATAATTTTCATATATGTTTTAATTAGTGTATAATTCCATACAACTAATGATTGTTGTGCTCTTGTTACCGTACAATGAGCCCTAGATGGGGATATGGGTTACATTTAGTTTGATAAACGAGTGAACATTTTATTTCACATATATATCATAATAAGTAATATATATGATATATGGTGGTTTTGAAATTCAATTGTCACTTGTTCTGATTAACAAGGCTAACGAGGGCGGACATTCTGCACCACCAGCAACATCTCTAAATGCACAGTAGGGTGCAGATTCTAGTGACCTGACATTACTACCAGCAAAGTGCACGCTGCCTCCATCTGAACGTAGCCCTCCATCTCCTGCCTGCCATCATTTCACCTTCACCAAATGTCGACTGGAAGATGGCTAAAAAAAACCTTCACAACACAATGATATGACTGCAAACTCCAAAGTAGAACAGATTATTTACTAAAAGCAACTATCAATAACTTAGTATTAATAAAAGGAGTCAACATGCTGAATCCAACAGGCCAAGATGAAGTTTAATATCATCCACCTAAAGACCGAAATGATGATAAATAGATAAACGCACAAAATGCTGAAATTGGTTACAATTAACATTTTAATGTTGCAGTTAACTCGAAAACACAGGTAGACGTTGCATACAAACCATTAATTTAAGAGTTTGCAAGATGTTTCAATCCAGAGCAGGTGAATTACAGACATGTCAGAGATGCCTCGAGCCACTTTGGATTGACAACAGATCATGTCAATAATCATGTAAAGTGGCATCTTAAGGGCTTCACACTTCCGTTAACTTATGGGGCTCAGACTTCTGTGAGGCCCAAAAAACTAGCTTTAAAAGAGTCTGTTTCCATCAGCGCACACCAGGGGAAATGGCAGAATATACCTGATGAGCTAGCTGGGGAAGCAGCACTGACGCCCCAGTACGCACAAATGCTGTCGTTGCCCTCGTGCTCACAAAGTGTTTTCCTGCATGCTCAGATATTTTTTCTTCTCCCTCAAAGGTTTTCTTTTTGGTACAATGGGCAGAGCCAGCCATGGCCATTGCAACCCTGAATGTGATTGGTTGCATCTTCCTGGACAAGTCCAAACACCTCTTGAAGTGCTTTTACGATTTCTTGGGTGACATCAAGCAAGCTCATGTTTAACCAAGAGTCAACTGAAGAACTGAGGTCTCAGAACGTGCTTCGGAGAACAATAAAGCAGTGTTACACCTCCGACAGCTTGCAGTTGTTCAAACATATTACTATGTGTGTCATGAATAAAAGCCGACCATCGGGTGCAGTCAACCATCGCCATCCTTGAAGATTCAGCAAGCTAAGGAAGACAGATGTGCTGTACATAAGGCTGGATGTTAACTGTAAACAACTGGGGCATTTTAATGTGTTTGTGTGGTCCCCGTATGGTCAACATGGTTACTGTTCCGTACGAGGAAGGAGATAGCAGACAAGTGCAATTCCCAGGAGTCTCAGATGTAGAGTGGTGTGCTCCAATGGTCACTGTGCCCAAGAAGAACAAAGACTTGATTCAAAGCCTGATTCAGTCTGTGAAGAGTCAGGAATACATTCTACCCACAATATATGACATGCAAAATGTGCACGAGTGCAAAATGTATGACATTCATAACTTATATTGGTAGGTACTACCTTTAAAACTGCTTCCTTATCACTCCAGAGGATCATGATGTGAAGCTCCAGAAAATCCCCAACCCCACTCCCGATGTAGGCAATGACCACACCTGGTCAGGTAAACAACGAGGTAGGCACTTACCACACCTGGCTCAGGTAACCAACTGACGACCTACTAAAACATGATGTAACATCAGCGTTGAGTGGAGTGCAAGAAAAAGCTGTGAACCAGCTCATCACAGAATCACCTGTGCTAGAATTATATGATGTGAGTAAGCCAACCATTGTTAGTGCAGATTCTGGTAGTTATGGCAATGCGGTGGTGAAATGACGTCCCTGCCAATGTCAGGACTGCGGAGTCATTCCATATCTTCTGGAAGAGACTCAAGACTCAGTTCACCTGAACCCTGCATAACATCCATCCTCTACCTACCCCCTTGGCACTTCATAATTTCTTTGTAGCTTAGCACTTAGCATCTTAGGCCAGAGATGTTGTATACTAGCAATGGTTAACCTAGCAATTGTAATGCTTGAAACTTGTTCTGGTGACTTGCTGCAGTCCTGGCTCATGAGAAGTTTTCCAGAGACCTCAGTGCTGTGGCGTAAGGTAGTTACGACCGGCCCCAGTGAGCTCTATTATGATGGGCTCTAGTGCACGCTAGTTACTGACTATGAAGCACAAACACACACACCATTCTGTGTATGCATATTTTACCAATAATGTATTGTATCGGCAATATTTAACAAAAAAC
Source organism: Urophycis floridana (assembly GCA_027123135.1). Lineage (NCBI taxonomy): Eukaryota > Metazoa > Chordata > Actinopteri > Gadiformes > Phycidae > Urophycis > Urophycis floridana. The sequence goes on along the minus strand of JAOPUI010000100.1, from coordinate 1,326,667 downwards.
AACACCAAACTGACCAGTTACACATACTCAGATTTATGTGTACTCTGTGATTATCATTATCACAACATCTATGACCTGTGTAGGACCTAGACAATAGAATGTCACTCAGCTCAATTAAAATCACAGCTTAGTATTCCTAACAAGGGTAAAAATGGATCACCCAGGTCCAGTGGTGCATGGTCTGGTACTGTGGCACAGCTTTTCCCACATCTGAAAAATGCACATGCACCGCATGCACCACCCACAAATCCTCAACAATGTCCTTGGTGCTTTCAAAGGCTCTGATGCTTTCAATGAACCGGTCGCCAGTCCATGAGCCCCATGCTGCTCCTGAGGTAGGTCTTAACAGCTTTCAATTTTGAAAACGATGGCTTCGCTGTTGCCTCTGTCACAGAGGTTGTCAGGAACAATAGCAGGGCTGCGCACAGCTCACTGAAGGAGGATGTTATGGAGTGATGACCAACAATCAGCATCTTTGAAAGTTGGGAGACTGACGACTGATGAGCCATCTCTGCTCTGAAACAGGCCCTGCAGGAAAGAAGTTCATGCATGAATGTGTTCTCCAGCAAATTCACTGCCTTCTGGAAGTGTTTTTGGTTTTTGCCTTAGTATTTTAGAGACAGCATTCACACTCACAAATACTTCAGTCTGGAGAACCACTAGAAAAAAGACACTGACCTGTTTTCTTCCATCCTGCTGCTTCACCAGTTCATTGATCAGAGATACTGTCAGAGATACCGTGGCAGTGCTTTCATCACATCTACATATCTGTATATTACAGCAGTACGGGACTCATGTCTACACACTTCAATGTTATGTCCGAGTGAGCTGAGAGGTGCCAGTGAGCATGGCCCACCTTTTAATACTGCGGCCAAATAACTAAAATCATTTTCTATGGTGTCATAAAGCTGTTCCATCTCTTGAATGTTTTTCACTGCATCATTGAGGACTAGGTTCAGGTTGTGCACATGTCTCAGCATTAAGCCCCGCCCTGCCTTTGAGCCAGACCACGCCCGCTACCGGGATCTAATGCTAGCAATAGCCTACTAGCATCTACTATTCTAGAACTTTGTGATGTGTGATGATATGAGCTGCATGTGCTTTCAGATATTTCGCCTAAACTAGCACATACTTTTGCCTTGTCCCATGATCAATGGAGACTTCGAGACATTGAACAACGACATACATATTACCCAGCAATCGTCATTGTATATCTCCATACAAAAATACCAAAGAAAATAGGAAATTATTAATTGAATTGAATCAGGGTTTTTTTGAATTGCTACTGACCAGTAGTACTAGTAGTACAATTGTTTCACAAATGAACATGAGACGGCGATAGGTTCGCCTTTTTGAGAGCATACATGGTACATACAAATGGTACCATTTTTGTATTTATCATTGATAAATTGAAAGAGTTCTTCTTTGAACACAGGCATATTTTAGAGGAGGCATTCTGAATCAATCCCAAGTGCCCATTCCCCACCCAACACATCTCTGGCAACAGGTAGGCTTGATTGAGACAGGTGTATAAGTAAGCTTGCAGATGCGCATGTGCATGTGCACAATGTGATAATGGTTTTAGGTTTTTCCCTTGCCTTTTAGGACGTTATATTGCTTTTCTATCCATAAGCTCTGCTAAACTACAAAGCTCAAAGTCCAAGCCAGGGGGAGTCCTGTCTCTGCAAGATTCCTGACAGAGAGAAGCTGAACACTTAAGCAAAGGAGTGCTACTTTGAAAAACAGAAATGAACGGGCTTGATCCATTCAAACCCAGTGGTCGAGTGAGCTCAACAAGCCACTGCAAGTTACCTTTTCCATGTTGTTTCCTCCCTTGTTTGTGGTTTGAGCCCAGTTCAGAAATTAGAAGTCAATTGAGCCCTACTTCCAGTTTACAGATGGATGGGTGCAGGACCTGCAGGTTTTCACCTGCAGGAGTCAATGACCATAAAATGGCACACAAGTAGGTAATCACAACCCACTACACACATGCCATTCTGTCAGTACCCTCAAACTAAACAACATATTTTTAATATGTTTACTTTCACTGTGTGCTTTCCAGCCAAAAAATAGCTGTTTCTGCACTGTTTTAGACTAGTTTCTGTAGTGGTGACTAGCTCATAGCGCAACTTTTTGAAGCCATTTTCACATTTCTATTTCAATAATTAACTTGTACTTATTTCTATGTTATTTAAGTAATAGGTTTTGCACTCTCAATGCCTCAATGAACCTCTGCTCAAGCCATGGGTGATCTTCAGTTCCAGTGGAATGTGCACACTGCACAGGAAATGGCTGGCATTGCAGAGTCTCAGAAATATGTTGAGGCTCTCCTGTTTACAATTGAAGTAGCAGTGCGGGTATGGGGGACCAAGACAGTCACTGACGCTCCAGCCTACTGGATGATACCCAGTATGGACAAGGAGCCAAGGTAGACTACAAGGTCTACTTCTCCTCTGGTGCATCTAAGAAGAAGGCACCCGACAAGTGCATCAGGGGAGAGGGACGAATGTCAGGGATGTGGGCTGGGCTTGTGTTGACCTCAGCAAGACCTTAAAAGCTACACATATGGAGCTGTCACTCCTACATCACATTGTTCACTGACAGCAAGGCTGTCTGTCTGGAAGAGAGGACTAACATGGAATGACAGCTTTGAATGTCCATGCTGTTGTGTCCACCAGTGTTTTGCTTTTTTCAATCCTTTACATTACAGTTACACTACATTGGTAGTGACCTGTAACATACAGTGAACTGTAACATAATATAAAGAAATAATTTGACATCATTTATTATGGTAGCTGATGGTATGCAACATATGAACACTGTCAACATAGCAATGCATATATAATAATGTAATGTGCTTAAAAGCCTTAAAAAGCTATATAAATGTACATATTTTTTAATGATCATACTAGCTTTGGCCTGTGTTGGCACCATTCTTCATCAGATCAAGGTGAATCCTTGGGTGGTAATGGACTCACCATTAGACCATCTAGCAGAGCTTCTTGAATGGCCCGCCCAGCTTTTACTGAATAAATAAAAGCGGTGAGAAGCGGCGCCTGCCGCTACATTTGAGATTCTCTGGTACTACTCCTGTTCTCAGGTTTCCAGATGCTCTGGTACTCCTCCTGTTCTCAGGTTTCCAGATGCTCTGGTACTACTCCTGTTCTCACAGGTTTCCAGATGCTCTGGTACTACTCCTGTTCTCAGGTTTCCAGCCAACCTGGCCTGTGTCGGGTCAATCACAAATAATATGGGCTGGTTTTTTACATGATGACTGGTGGTGACGATCTGGAAGCTTTTCTTTGATCTGATTTGTTGTAGTTCTATCAAATTATGTCCAGTCATTTTGGTTTCAGACTGATATGCATTTGTGAATAATTCTGGCAATGTCAGTCTACGTTCTTCCCTCATTGAGTCTGGAATAGAGAAGGAGGAAAAGTTGTTTAGGATGTTTAGTTACAAAATCTTGCTCTCTCATCTATGATGAGTCAAATGTTATCTAGAGGAGCTTTGTTGTATGATTTTCAGATTGTAACTTCTACTTCCACTTGGATCGAAAGAACAGTTGAGGTGGTAGGAGCTTAGGCTTCTAGTAACATCTCATGCATTTTTCCCTTAGCATTTTCCTTTTTTTTTGCTCATCAAAAAATGTAAAATTACATAAATCACATAACATACAATCGGGAGGCCCCTGCGTTATGTTATGATGATATCTGGTATGATTGTGCTCTTTATTTTGTGGAGAAATGAAGTTAACATTTTGTTTAGCCAAAGTAGGGAGGGTTGGCGGTTCGATCCCCACCTCCAACTGTCAGTGTCCTTGAGGAAGACACTGAACCCCACAAATGTATGACAATGTACTGATTGTAAGTCGCTTTGGACAAAATTGTCTGCTAAATGTACATTAACGAGTATCTATTTGTAGTCTGTTACTAAGGCAATGGTAAACAAATGTCCCATATGCACGATTAATTTGAAAGCATCTTGATCTCAGAGCTGTTTAGTCAATGCTATTGTAAGATACACTCACTCAGTATATCCTATTGAATCCCATTAAACAGACTGCTGCACTATCTCTGCATGATGTAATACTGTTTACAGAGACGTGACTTCAGCCAAAGTGAAACAAAGGGAAACACAAAGTGACACTACACTGTAAAATAGGACAGAGTCCACGTTGTACATCAGCAATGATCACATAATAACAATGACAAAACTGTATCTTTCCTTAAACGTTAGGCCCAACAATCATCTTTTAGAGTGCCTGTGTCAGAAGGTGCAGCCGGACAGTAAAGAGTAAAAAACAAAGAGCGACAAACAGTGCACACCATACTAACCCACAGCTGGACTCATTCCCTCACTCATACATGAGGATTTATTAAAAAAAAACAATTGTTTTTTGTTTTGTTTGTACTTAATAATGACATTCACAATCTTTTTCAATACACATACAATACATAAAGATACATTAACCATTTGTGGAGGGCAGTCATCCTACAGTCAACTTTATTTCAAGTAGGCTACATCTTCTTACAGACAGTGACCACCCAGGTACCTAGCAGAAGTATGTACATTGATTTTGAACCAAGCTTACATGGAAAACAAGAAACACTCATGAATAAGCTCATGAAGTGCTACATCCTATACATTTGACTGTTTTAATTAGTTGGTAATTAGTTGGTACTAGTTGGTAACGTCACCTAATTACTGACGTTTTTTGATAGAGAGCAATTTTGGGATTCAAAACCCTGAATAAGGCTATTATTTAGGTTAGGTTAGGACAATTTATAGATTAAGGCACCAACCCTATTTATTGGGCTAATTTTGTCTTACTACTTTTTTCTAGCAAGACCTTGATAAAAACGAGACCTTGAAAATTGTTGTTGTTACTGACATTTGGCTGAGGTCACAGATGCTGTATTATGATGCATGCATAATGCAGACTACCCAATGCAGGCCCACACTCAAGGCTGTAACATTGAGGACACCGAGGTCATGTCTTCTGTATTTTTTTTGTGTGCTTAAATTGTGGTTTATAAACTCAAAATAGATTACACGTGAAACTGACTGCAGGATGATGATCTTGGTGTCCGACAAAACTGTAAGGTGATTTTATACTTGAAGAGCCAACAGTGGCGCTACTGTTTAATAAAACAGTAGCTCGAGAGTTTGGGCATACGTGCATATGGGCAAGTGCATCAACAACATGCACTGTTGCTCTGGTACCGACCACACACAAGTCAGACGTTGATGTTGTTACCGCTACCGTTAGTGAGTCAGTCAGTCACACCAGTCACTGGAAGAGGAGCGCATCAAGATAAAAATGTAGGTGGATAGCAGTTTAAGTGGTAGATGACTGTGAGAAAAAAAAAGCATTTTCATGTGGAAATATTTTTACTGCAGCCCAGCGTAAGACTCAGATAGCAAGGAAACATTGAATCAAAGTTTAATTCATGATGATCAGTACCGGTCATCAATCAATTTCCAACGGTTGAATCAACATTCATTTTGCGATTGATATGTCAGCGACGTCTTCGATTGAAAATGTTTATTCAGTGTTGATTTCTCAATGTTGGAAGTTGAACCTGTTATATATTTCTGCCAGATGCCGGAGCACAATGCAGCAACACAGCACAGAGCAGATCGCTAGGTAGAGGAAGTCGTGCACAGAACCAAAAAATAACATCCGGATAATTTTCAAAATAATCCCCTCAGGGATCAATAAAGTATGTCTGTCTGTCTGTCTGTCTGTTTGTAATAATAAATAATCTTATGTAGTAACTTGCCCTTACTTCATGAGTCACCGTAATGGTCCTTCAAAAAGGCCTCAGAATGCCCCATTTTTACCTTACATTTTCAAAAGCTGTTTATATTCTTCACTAAATCGGCGGCAGTAGCTCAGTGGGTAGAGCGGGTGGACAGAGCGGGTCGTCCACTAACCGTAGGGTTGGCGGTTCGATCCC
>JAOPUI010000100.1:1078487-1090473 GCA_027123135.1 Urophycis floridana | reverse complement strand
TTTGCACCTGTTAGTGATATATTTCCAGAGGATAATAAAACACACACACACACACACACACACACACACACACACACACACACACAAGTATACAGCCACACACTAATGACAGCTCAGCTAAATTGTGACCATTAATTATATTCATTAGCTGGGATGTTCCTATGTGGACTGTCACCCCCTGCTACTCCCACCGATCTCACCAAACCTGCACTACACACATCACGGTGACATGGCTGTGGTCAGCTGACACTACTCATATTGACAGAACATATGGTCATGTTTTATGCAGTGAATTTAACAGCCAATGCATATTTGTTCTGATATATTGATCGTTGAAGGTAGACCTACACATGTAGCTTTAATGTAGTACCCTTCAACGTGGAGTTCAGCGAGGGAAACATTTAAAAATGAGTTAAAGAGCAGGCCGAAAGAAAGAATGCCAACACAATCAGGCATTTTGTTTGATTCAGGTGGTAACTGACAGGTGATTCAAATATTTGATTGAACAGCTATAAATATAATGCTTGATAGTCGCTTGCAGTGCAATTTTATTGAAAGCCCTAATAAATACAGAACAACTTTAAGCCATGTAGAAATGGAAGCTGAAGCTGTAGTTTCCCAGGGCAAAAGCAACATCGCTATCCTTTTTGTGTGAATAAGTAGGTTGGTTTGGACTCAATATTGAGAACTAGCTTTAACATTTCAAACTGAAGACCAAGTGTCTCTTAACAAGGGACAAGCCCAAAACATATGTGAAAGGGTAGCTGGTGAGTCACACTCATCACAAATGTTAGACTGTAGGTCAGGAAGGTCAGGAAGGAAGCGAGCCTGATGTTACTGTAGCACATCCTATGGACAACCTGCAACTGAATCAGACTCAATTCAGCACACAATGAGGACATTGTTTGAGAGATTTTATCATCAAGTGTTATAGGGTCCAATAAAGAGATGAGTAGTTGACAGGCTTTATAGGTAGGGAGGAAAAAAACTGAGGCAGGAAAGGACAATTAATTACACAAGTTTGCATCTAATACACAATTTTCTGTCATAGGGGCATTAATCTAAAATGAGAATTTATCAGTGTTGGCCGCCCAGAAATAAATGATGACATTTGTAAGAGCCAGGCCAACTGCTTGTCACGGATGTTGAAGAAGGCAGTCAAGCGACCTATTCACTCTGGGGCTTTTAGCAGCCCATAGAAACACAGACATTACTTTGTCTCATTTGAGAAAAATTATAGTAGATCGAAAAGTAGATGAAAACAAATAGAGAAATCCGGAAGAATTTTAATTTTCACTGACTGAATCCTATCGGATAATGAAAGTGGTAAGCAATCGATGAAAGTCATTTCAACAATTCAGTGTGAGGTTGATAGCAAGGTTATTTATCGGGAAACAGTCAGGTTTATTTGAATAGGACCAAAGTTCCCTCAGGATGAACCCGATTGTTGCTGAAGATGATGCTGGGTCATTTGGATATAACAGGAGGTGATGGCGTGAAGCCATACTCAATGTCCTGTGTGGTAGCCCTGTACTCCTGGTGCTCCGAGGCCTTTACTGCCACAGAGAGCTTCAAGTGGGATGGCAGCGCCGGACACAGAGGTGGCCCTGGCACTGGTGACAGGACACAGTATGAGGAGGGTAGTGAGTTGCTCTCCCACACGTGGGGATGAGCATAGTGCTCTTACCCAGGAGATCATGTCATTGCATAGGACACATTTGTGCAAGATGGCAAATAATTATTCCAACTGGAGCTGTTTGAAAAGATACCATTTGTTCCTGGAACGTTTGGAAGAGAATCCGAGTTCATTTATCGTTCCATTGTTTCTCAAGAGTTCCACCAGAACTCAGCCGGGCCTGGGTTCATGTCACTCTGCATAGACATAATTGCTTTGTTGATTTGTTTCCCTTCGATAGCACTATTCAATTTAGCAAACATGGTTTGTTCAACACTGGGGAATTCTAAAGCATCCAGAAATCTATCCATCCTGATGGGGATTCTGAGTAGAGTAGAGCAAGGCGTACAAAGATTAAAGACCTTGTTGACCTCACTTGGGTGGGACCGCAGAACAGCAGAATAGTTCTTAATCCCCGGGATGGGCTGGGACGTGACCGGTGTGTTGGTGGTTAACTGTTCTTATCACCATGGTCATATGACAGTCATGGGATTGTTACAGTGTAGGTTCAGCATGCATCTGCAGACTGATAACAACTTAAGTTCCTCTTTGTGGACGGTGTGGTTGGCGGCCGGTTGGAGCAGCCTCACGTGGCCTGAGTCACACTGCTGGGAGTCTGGGGTGAGGCTGCACACCTGTGGCGCCCTGAGTAATCAGGGCCCACAGGTTAAACCAGCCATCACCACACACACCAAGGAGAGCCCTGGAAGCACGGGACACCTGCTGTGGATAATATATTGCTCCAAACTGTACAAAGAAACGGTTAACAACGTCAACCTGTGTCCTGGTGTTGGAGGAGCCCAGGAAAGCCTCCTAGGTGGTGTGTGGCAAGGACAACTGCTTCAATCTTACTCCCGTCTTGTGAGGCACAAGTCAAGGTTTAGATAAGTACTGTCTATCAGTATTCTTTAGGGCTTCATTAAAGGGCCAAAGAGGATGACATGATAATAGTTAGCTGGTGCCATCTGACATCAACAGATGGCAATATGTGACTCCTACTCTGTGTGTGTGTGTGTGTGTGTGTCTCAGGAATACAGCAGAGATCAAAGTGAACACAACACAGCAGTGTCTTACCGTTGTCGCTGTCTGACTTGTTCTCGTGTTCCGTGTCCGTCAGTGTCAGTGCAGAGTTGGAGCGGCTGGACAGACAGGAGCTGCGTCCCGCCGTCTTCCCCCGCGGGCCCCCGCCGCCCCACAGCCGCATGGCGTGCTCCGGTGACATCACGGCCTGCCGCTCACTGTCCAGGGGGCCGGCCGTGCCCACCGAGTAGCCGCGGTGGGGCAGGCCCATCTCGGAGCAGAAGGCCAGGCCACGCCTCGCCGCCGGCTCACAGATGCCCAGCTGACGCAGGCTGAAGTTCTGGCCTGGTGGACACCATGCAGGACGACAGGCATTATCACTTCAATATGCTCCTTTTGTTGGTTCTTCGTTTAGTTCTCATTTTAATCTGGGCCTGTGAGGGCCAACTCTGAAGAGTTGTGATGGATCACTATACAAAAAACTCATCAAAATATGCTCTGTTTTAATATGTTAGGTTTAGTGTCTTCAGCAGGAACATCTCAAGAGAGAGAAAGACCACAAATAATATTGCCTGAACTCACATCCTTTCACACACACACACACACGCACGCACGCACGCACACACACACACACACACACACACACACACACACACTCACGCACTCTCTCACGCTCTCACTCACACACACACACACACACACACACACACACACACCCACACGCACGCACGCACGCACGCACGCACGCACGCACACGCACATGCACGCACACACACACACACACGCATGCACGCACACACACACACACACACACACACACACTGGAGTGGAACCCTTTCAACACCAGCGGAACCGGCGGAACCCGCTGAAGGTGTCCAGCGTGCAGTTCTGTGTACACCTGACGGCTGCCATAGTGCCACTGAGCACACGTCTTCAGGATTAGTGCCGAGACGACCACCGTAACCGTCCAGTAACTTGAGGTTCCGGAGGGTTCATTATGTCGGCTGAGGAGTTCTTAGATACCAACTCCCACCCTATTTTAAACAGTAGGAAGCATTAGCAAGTCGCAAATAATATTGAAATAGTGAAATGGTGGTGATTGCGTTTGAGATTCTGTTTTTGTCTCCAAGCTGGTGATTGCTTCTAGACTGCACACTGAATGACTGGATTTTCAGTTTAATACACTTACTTGGACTCTCCTGAACACCTTTAGTTCTTTAATGTTTCATTTTTGCCTCTATGTAGCATGCTATTTTAGGGGCTTTTATTTTGAAATCAGGCCACCTGCATCCTGAACAGCAACCTAATGATCTCAGATTAGCGATGCAGAGAGGAGAATACAGCCATAACCCAGATCTTATTTTCTTATTTTTTCTTATATTCTTTGCTTTGCCCCTCTGTGGTCTCAAATCAATACCAGGGTAGAAAATTAAACGTGAATAAACCAAAACCTCAAACATCTTTGTCTGATGAAACGAAGAAAACTTTCTCTTTCAGCGAGGCTGAGAAGCAGGCAAAGTATATCTCACAATGGCTTTCACATGGAGACCTAGTCCGAACCCAAGCGCGCACGCAAGCACAGTTTTGGGGTTCTTTGTGAACGCTTAGTTGGATGACTCTTCACGATGCCCCCATTCATTCTCGGTTCCGGAAAAGTGGCACTTGAAAACCTTTTTAAGGAGGAGGTTACCATTTCCTTTGTCCTCCTCTGTATTCCGCTCTTTCTTTACACATATCCAAAGCTCTTGTTTTCTCTCTTTGTAGCTTTCCTGGCCAGTCTGGTTCTCATATCAAAGCTGGTTTAATCCGCCTGGCTGTTGACAAGTGTTTATTGAGCAACAATAAGCGCCTTATTGGAGCAGTTTAATGGACAAATTTAAATTAGGGTTATTGTTTGTGTTATGTCAGTCACATTTCTTTCTACTTTTTATGATGAGAGGTTAAATAGTGAACACAGAGACAGGTAATTAGGGGCATGTCGGGGTTAGACAGTACAGAGACAGGTCATTAAGGAGCAGGTAGGGGTTAGACAGTACAGAGACAGGTCATTAAGGAGCAGGTATGGGTTAGACAGTGCAGAGACAGGTCATTAAGGAGCAGGCAGGGGTTAGACAGTACAGAGACAGGTCATTAAGGAGCAGGTAGGGGTTTAGACAGTACAGAGACAGGTCATTAAGGAGCAGGTAGGGGTTAGACAGTACAGACTACAGAGACAGGTCACGAATTAGCAGGAATGGATTGGACAGTACAGTGACTGGACAAGGTGTAGGAAGGGGTTAGACAGTACAGAGACAGGTCATTAAGGTGCAGGAAGGGGTTAAGACATCTTGTTCAGGGAAGCCTTCAGGCAGACTGGGAAAATTGGGGATGGAACCAAAACCCTTTCGGTTAGGAGTCCAACAGCCTAACCACTCGATCAGTGCTTTCATTTTGTCTCATGTACCAACACAGCCTCATTAGTCCAGCTTGAGTACCCCTTCCTCCAACCACAAATATCCTCTGAACTAATGTTATACTATTATCACTTCAACAACATCAACACGTCAGTGTTGATGTTGTAGTGGCACAGAAGGAGATGAGAAGCTGAGACTACTTCTATTTCCAGCCTTCACTTTGTTCAGCAACATTCAACATACATATCACTCAAGAAACTCAAGACATAGTTCACTACTCTAAATCTTGGCACCAGCTGGTTGGAAGCACAGCGCACTGGCTCCTGTCCCCGAGTCACTGAACACGACCGGTCTGTGAAACCCTCCCGATGCCTTCCCTCTCGCTCCATCCCCAGCCTTCATCACAAACGCCATCCTAGAAAGTTGCTACACCACTTACAAAGTTCCAGCACTTAGAGATTCTGGTGGACCGCTCAGTATAGATTGCGATGTCGGCCCGTCTCCTTCACCGGGGCAGCGGCCCGTGGCGCCGCAGTGTGTGCAGACTGCGGCTTTTGATGTTTGATTTTTCATCTGACTGCCACGGCGTCCGCCCCGGCCCGCCGTCCTGCCCGGCGTTCCTGGGTGCCACAGCTCTTTCCCTTCCCGGGAACGCCGTGGATCGTATCGGGGTTCAGACGGCTCTTTGGTTTCCCGTGTTTTCACAGCTTTTTCCAAAAAGCTATTATCCTGTAAGTGGACTCTCTGACAGTGAGGAAGGAAAACTAGACGCCAGGGATTGTTGCGCTGTCAGGTCTGTTAAACAGTTTTACAAATAACACACAGACTTCATATCTGCAGGGTCCGGGGCGGGGGGGGCGGTGATTTCAGAGACATGTCATTAATGAGCGATGAGAGGATCGACATCGTTATCAAGGGCTGTGGATCGGGAATCGAACCTGGTGCCTTTAGGCTGGGAGCAGCAAAACAGAGCTGCTACCCCTGGTTTTTCTCTAGAAAACGCTTATGCGATGCAGATGCATTTTTGATTAAATAAGTTTGCAATGTGGAGGAATATGAAAATGTTCATGGAAGAACAGAAAGATTTACAGAGTCAAGGAACCTGCCTCAAACTGAGCAGAAACATGGATGTTACACGTAATTATAGCACAAGGTATCTAATTACGCGGTGAATGAAGATGAGATGACTATTCATGGCTGGGCCAGATAGTTATGAAGTCATTCAGGTGATGTGAATGTCTTATTAAGATGACTTTAAATGAAGTGTCACTTTCTATTCTCGTTCCCCTGGGGGGGGTTGGATAGTCCAACTGCAGACCCCCACCTGCCTGGGTTTCATTATGGAGTTTGTTGGAGCCATGGTCTGCTGGCTCCGTCTCCAAGGAAAATCAATCATTCTGTCCCTGAAGTGCCAGCAGGTCCCACTGTCCTGATGAGCTGACCCCTGGTCTCCTGATCCCAGGCGCCCCCGTTCTCCCCGCTCGCCACAAACGGCGCCGCTAGCAGCGGTGTCCTCGCCACCGCTTAGAAAGATCAACCGCACCCCATTCGTCTCCCAGAGCGCGCGGGTTCAACCGCACAACACAAACACTGAAGTGGGAAACACAAGACTTGGGTTTGGCTCGCCCTCATTTACAATGCACTCCGCAGGCCAACAGGCCGTTAGCACGCTGCTGGTCAGCACGGCGCTAACACACCGCGGGTCAGAACACCGCTAGTTGGCACACCGCTAACACACCTCTGGTTAGCATGCAGCTAGTTAGCACGCAGCTGGTTGGCACACCGCTAACACACCTCTGGTTAGCATGCAGCTAGTTAGCATGCAGCTGGTTGGCACACCGCTAACACACCTCTGGTTAGCATGCAGCTAGTTAGCACACCACTAACACACCTCTGGTTAGCACACAGCTAGTTAGCACACTGTTAGTTAGCACACCGCTAACACACAAGGAGGACATTTAAGCTTAGCTTAGTTTAATGCTGATTGATAGGGATTTCAATGTTCGCATCCAGTAACTGAACTACAAAAAAAAAGCCTTTCCTCCAACTCTCCTGAAAGCCCTCCCACTCACAGCAGCCAGCCAGAAGAACTGGGCAGGCCTGCCTCACACAGTGGCACAGCCGTCTAAAGCGGAGAGAACACTCAACTCATATTGTGATGTCACAAAGGGACAGATTGAAATGGCTCATCAACATGACACCCAAATAGGGGCCCTTTCAAAAAAAAAGAGAAAAATCAATTGTAACAATGTCACCCAGTAATTAAGTAGGCAGTACATGCGTGGAACTTCTGTCAAGTCCCGCCCCCTGAACGCTGTGCTCGTCTCCGTGGCGATACAGTGGAGCGCAGACACCTGGCGGACACTGATGATCAGTTTTAGACAACGACACTAAATATTAGCAGAGGTTGGGTGATGCCACGAAGGAACCAGTCAAGACAATCATGCAGTAATCAGAGCAGTTTACTTAAAACCAGTAACATGACACAACATTACATTTAGCTACATTCACATCCCGCCCAGAGAGCGACAGGAGACATTTAAACATGCATGTAGAGTTCCAAGGGTTCCACATCACCCCCCCCCATATTCTGTGTCTGGGTTCCTTCATTTGAGGACAGGGAACTCGTCCAGATAAGTCCTTGAATAGTACCCATCAATCAAATTAGATAACCTGTATGAATAGACGAATTAGATTTAGTTCAATTATGTCATCCTCTTTTCTGTACGTAGCCATGGATGGCCAGGTGGGGCAACACAGGGCTGCTGCTCCATCCAGCCCATAGCCCTCCTCCACCCGCAGCCATGCTGGTGGGTGGAGGCCACTCCAGGAATACCCAGCGATAACGACTTTCTGTGTGACATTTCTGTCCTAACATTTTCCCCTCAACCACTGGGCTCCACACCGGTGAGGACCACGTGTGCGGTGAGGACCGTGGGCTTGTTTGGACCAGAGGTTCCTCGAGGTTCCTCGAGGAACCTCAAGGACCTTCGAGCACCAATACCACAGGCTTCCGCCCGTTCCACCTGGTCGTCTCTCCTGACCCGGGTAGCATTTACCATGCATTGAGTTGTCATGGTTTCCCCCAAAAAAGGTTCTAGAAGGCTTTGATGTCCACCGTGCTGCTCATCTCTTTGGGCCGTGGACACCGCCCCCGGGCCTGGCTGCAGGGCTCGGCCCGGCGGCCATGTAGGGGACAGGGGGAACCTGTTGGAGCCGCAGAGTACAAATGTGCTCAGTGCACAAGTGCTCCAGCAGCGTTCCACCTCCTCACCGCCGCTCGGCCAGGGACAAACCAAGCGTATTTAAGCACCATCTGCTTGCAGTTAAATTCTCCCCAAATAGTGGTTTGTCCCAAGTTTATATAGTGCTCTGAATGCACCACATGGGTAATGAAGTGCCATTGTAATTAATGTCACATTTTAATAAGGAAAACACACTCTCCTAATAAGCTGATTTACTCATCCACAGTGCAAAAGGGAAAACTTTGTACGGAAGAACAAAAAGCTAAATGTTGCATTAACTTCCAAGGAAACACATCTATTAACAGTTATGTTAAATCTCTATTGAAGTGCATTCACTTCATTGTTGGTTCAAAAGTTTCGTGTTTTACTGTGCATTGCGCTGCCTGCCCGCCCCTCTCTGCAGCGCCTCCCCTCACCGGCAGACATCTTGGCTGGGCGCGACCCACCTGCAGGTGCACCACATTAGGAATCGTGACCATTTGGAGGGCGGGACTAAGACAGAATTAGCTCGTCATTGGCTGATTTTTGCTGACGGTGTTTAAAATGAAGTTGGACCCAAATAGATGACCCACTTAAAGCCACAGGGTTACAAGAAAGACAAAGACTCAAAGACATTTGTTATTTCCACGTTGTTAAACATTTTTCTTTCTCAGCCCCTAACCGTTCCAGGACACGGTACATGAACGTCCTGCTGGTCTCCCCGTCCGGATCTCGCCCGGAGTATCAGAGTATCCTAATGATGTCAATAAAGCAGAGCAACGTAGCTTCGCCCTTGTCAAGCTAACGCCGTACTAGCACCCCCCGCGTACCGTTAGCTCTGCGGCGGCGCGCAGCTCTTTGATGGCACAAGACATGGGCTTTACGGCTAATCTCCATGTGATTCAATCACTTGAGATGAAAGAGATGCGGTTAATACCGCTTCTGGGGTCCACTAAACACCAGCGAGGAGCGGGGGTCCCGGAACCAGGAGGAAAAAAGACCAAAAAAGACGATAAAAGTGAAAAATTAGCCACGGGAGAAAAAGGCAATTAAAGAGGCCGAATATCCACAGAAAGAGAGAGAGAGTGAGAGTGGGAGAGGGCGAGAGAGAGAGAGAAAGCGAGAGAGAGAGAGAGAGAGAGAGACAGAGAGAGAGTGAGAGCAGGCGAGAGAGAGAGAGCGAGAGACAGAGAGAGAGGCGGGGAGAAGATAGACTTATTTCTCCGTTAATTAGCGACTAAAGTTTCTGCTTTGCCTCCCTCTCGGCGGGGGAGCGATGTGCATGTGGGGGGTGGTCCACCGGTCCACACCGGTCTGCACCGGCCCACACCGGTCCACCGGTCCTCATCAGTCCGCCCCGGCCCTTACCGGTCCTCTCTGGTCCTCATCAGTCCTCTCCGGTCTGCACCGGCCCACACCGGTCCTCACCGGTGGTCTCTGTGACCACGTGTCTGCAGGACGTGGTGGGCGTCCGGCCGGTCGGGTCATGGGTCAGCGCCCCTCGCCGCTGACGTCCCCCGCGGGGTCGGGAGGACGACGCTCTGCTGCTGGGGTTGGAGAGACGGGGAGGTGGGGGGGGGGGGGGGGGTGCAGGCGGCGCTGGGACGGCCTTGGCTCACAGCTCTCTGCTTAAAGGAGTCCATTAGAAGGCGGTTCTGCCTGCACGCCGTGCTTGTTGTGTCTCGAGGGACCGAAGTCGCACATCAGAAGGCACACAATGACGAAAGTTTCCCCTTGCTTGGAATTGCTGATATCCATTAAAAATCATTTTGAAATAAATATGCTCTCGCAGCTCTGCAGAGGGTTGTCGTGGCAACTGCCTCATTCATCTTCCTCTCTCTCTCTCTCTCTCTCTCTCTCTCTCTCGCTCTCTCTCTCTCTCTCTCTCTGTTTTGCTGTCTCTGTGTGTCTCTCTCGATGTTTATCTCTGTCTCGCTCACTCTCTCCCTCTATCCCTCTCTCTCTCTGTCACTCAATCTCTCTCCCCTCTCCATCTCTCCGTTCCCTCTCTTCCTGTCCCACGTCATCTCCCCTCCCTCTCCCCCTCTCTCCCTCTCTCCCCCCCTCTCCCCCCTCGCCCCCTCTAGGAGTACACCATCGACGTGTTCTTCCGCCAGAGCTGGCGAGACGAGCGTCTGAAGTTTGACGGGCCCATGCAGGTGCTGCCCCTCAACAACCTGCTGGCCAGCAAGATCTGGACCCCCGACACCTTCTTCCACAACGGGAAGAAGTCCGTGGCCCACAACATGACCACGCCCAACAAGCTGCTGAGGCTGGTGGACAACGGCACCCTGCTGTACACAATGAGGTGAATGGAGCCCAGCTCGCCTGCCCTGCAGCCCGGTGGTCCTGGTAGTCCTGGTGGTCCTGGTAGTCCTGGTGGTCCAGGTGGTCCTGGTGGTGCCAGTGGTCCTGGTAGTCCTGGTGGTCCTGGTGGTCCTGGTAGTCCTGGTGGTCCTGGTAGTCCTGGTGGTCCAGGTGGTCCTGGTGGTCCTGGTGGTCCTGGTGGTCCTGGTGGTCCAAGTAGTCCTGCTGGTCCCGGTATGGGGGGGTCTCCCCAGGCGAGGCCAGTGGGGTTGTTGCTGTGTGTGCAGGCGATGGAGTACAGTAGACGAGGGGTTTGATTGATTGATTGATTGATTGATTGATTGATTGATTGATTGATAGATTGATTGATTGATTGATTGGTTGATGAATATTTATTTGATGAGGCGTGATTGTTCTTTGGACCGATGTCTTGTTTACCTTCTCCCTCTGGCTCTCTACATCCCTCTCTCCCTCGCTCTTTCTTTCTTCCATCCCTCTCTCCCTCTCTCTTCCTTTCTTCCATCTGTCTTTCCCTTTCTCTCTCTTTCCCTCCCCTCCTCTCTCCCATCTTTCTCTTCTCCCCTCATTGTTTGGGTTTGATGTGATCAACTGTTATCTTTTATGACTCACATCGAATGTGATGTTTCATCCTTCATATTCCTGTCTCTCTGTCTCTCCATCCCCTTGCTCTTTTTACTCTCTCTCTCTCCCTTCTCTGACCCCTCCCTCCCTCTGTCTCTTCCTCTCCCCCTACCTCTATCTCCTCTCTCCCTCCCTCCCTCTTTCTCTCCCTCCCTCCCTCCCTCTTTCTCTCCCTCTTTCTCCTTCATGGTGAGTTATTCCTCCCTTCATACATAATATTTCTATTGTCATATTTGTGATATTATAAAACCTTGTCCAGGAGCTCTGTCTGTAATCACAGCTGATGGTTCCAATCAATCACAGACAAATAATGTTGGGGGGGGGCGGGTGGGTATTTAATTATGAATTCTTTATTTAACCTTCACCTCTGCACCTTCCTGTTCTGCTGCGTGTCAGAAAAATACGAAGCTAAAAGGCGACAACGTCTCGTCTGAAGGTTAATCTGTAGGGAAAGATTTCCTGTTTGTTTACATTCAAAGCGGCGCCGGGAAAACAAAACGTTTATCAGCGCCAACAGTTCTGTTGACGACGGCACTTCTCCACAGCGGCGCCGATTAAAGCACTTCAGACTTCCCCGGATTACTCCGAGACGTGGCGGCGATCCGCGGCGAGCGAGGACAGCTCGCGCTACGAGACACAGAATTAACGCCTGGATTTGGACCGTATTTCCCCACGCTGTGCGGCGCCGCGGCCCCCCGCTGAGCCGCCTGGACGGGGGGGCTCCC
>JAOPUI010000100.1:814856-825122 GCA_027123135.1 Urophycis floridana | reverse complement strand
CACACACACAAGCACAGTGTGTGTGTGTGTGTGTGTGTGTGAGTGCCTGATGTCTGGTTCAAGCAGCCTCAACTGGCCCGAGTGCTATCTGGGACTGGCTGAGGCTGCACACCTGTTGAGTATTGAGCAGTGAATGTGTACAGGTGAAACCAGCCATCATCACACACACTCAGGGAGATCTCCTGCATGGCAAAATGGTTACCATCTGCAAGTATTATTATACTCAACCTCTACAATAAAGCCATTCAAAGTCCCCGGGCTGCGTCCTTGGTCTGGAGGAGCCCAGTGAAAGCCACCTATGCGGTGTGTAGCATGAGCTTTGTCACAATCATTTATCAAACGTTTCAAATATCTACATCTTTCGCATGTATTTGGGAGGCCATCTCCTGTGATCAGGTGACCCACAGATTCTGAACCACAGCTCTAAGACCACATTAACAGAAAGCATGAATTCCTCTGTGTGGAAGCTGTCGATACGAATGCATTTGAGCAAGGACCATTAGGTTTACAATTTATGAACCAAAATATCACAATGCCATGGTTGGCTTTGAC
Source organism: Urophycis floridana (assembly GCA_027123135.1). Classification (NCBI taxonomy): domain Eukaryota; kingdom Metazoa; phylum Chordata; class Actinopteri; order Gadiformes; family Phycidae; genus Urophycis; species Urophycis floridana. Next base: position 824,570 of record JAOPUI010000100.1, on the reverse strand, counting down.
TTGAATTGTTCTTTAACAGGTAGTGTCAGAAGTAGTTTCTTCCATCTCACTAGCCAAATGGACATGAAGCCTATAGTTAATGCAGGATAGACAGCAAGTCAAACTCATGTGCTACTGTGTTGTGTTTCTGGCTCTTTAAGACATGGCTCTTTAAGACATTAGCCAAGGTGCTTAATTTGGCATGTGATCATCTTTATCATGTGTTTGAGATCGCATGAGTCTTTCATGGAGTTTGTTTGTTGTGTTTGCTCATATAATAAACATCATGTAATATTAATAATAAAACAATATTGAAAATGTTGGTCATATTGTACCAACATGTTCAAGGCAGCATCTACCTTCAATGTGACAGAAAGTAATACAAATGAAATGTCATTGTGTATAAAGGGATTTGTTTATTTGAATGACATTGTATTCTAAGTGGTATTACTCTCCTAGGTTAACCCTGAGGCAGGGCATGACCTGTGTGCAGTAATACAGCAGACAGACAGCTAAAAGTACACGGAAAACAGAATCTGATAATGTCAGATTTGGGATTCTGTGACCAACAGACCATACCTCCGTTGGTCAGGGCAAGCATGTATATTACTTCTGAACAAAAGGGTGTGCAACACTGAACACATGCACACTCACTCACCCAAGGCTGAAGCCTTTGGAGCAAGGATGAGCATTGGCAACATTGATTTTATTTTTGCTGTTTTGGAAGGATCATTTGTTATCGCTTCTCTCCAAATGATTCCCAGATATTCTGCACATGGTGTTTACTTCCTGCAGGGCCATTGCCATGGCAATGATTTCCAATGTAAACAAAAGTGTGTCTCCTCGGGCCCACTAATCACAGAGGAACACTAAAGCTAATAGAGATGTGTGTGACAGTGGTGGTTGTCTGGAGCTGTTTACACATTGTGGAAGGCATCGCACTAAATATGATACAAAAATAACATAAATACACACCATCCTAAAAGGTCATACTAAAGGTTACAGTTCAGGGGAATACATTCAGATATAAAGCTAAGTAGTTTGTACAATTTTTTTGTTTTGAGAAAATGATGAATCGCTCTTCAGATCAATTGTTACAATAGGAGACAAAGTCTGATGATTCCTGTGTAATCGTGTTCAGGATGACTCAGATTACATGAACAAAACGTGCTTCACTCCTTGTGCCCACGCACAAATGCCTTTTCCTTTTTTTCTGGTCTATTATCTCAATGTCTCTGAAAGACTAATTGGCCAGGGGTGGTTTGAGGTAATTTGTTCTCATAATTATTTGATACTTTTTAGACAAATGGCAGTAAGGAGCAAAAGTGTAAAGCGCAAAGATTCCAATTTCTTCAAATTGTTCACACTTTGTCTAAATTACTAGGTTTTTCTTTCAATGAATACGGTGCATGGAAGAATAATTAGTTTTTCATATGCACATTATAATTGCTGGCATCTAGCAACTTCTAACATTGTGGCTACACGTTTTTTTTTTTCGTTGTCATATTTGTGAATCACAACGTTGCCAAATGGTACAGCACACATACCTACACTTTCAAATTTAAACCTGCATTTTTAAATGTCACAAAATTGCACAGCGACGTTACCTGTATGCATGTTCGAGGCAGTGTGGAGGGAAACTAATGAGCAGGCAGGCTTACAAATGTTGCTTAGTGTGCGGACACTGGCACACAATGGTCTAGTCAATATTACAACCGAAAATCTGGGGATACCAGGCCCTACATTTCTCATCTTATATTTGTAGGTGTGAGCTAAGTGTTACCTAATATTGCAGCAGTCCTACATTGACCTTACAGAATGTGTGTCAGAAGATGAAATAACACTTGCTTGAAAGTTTATTCAATAGCAAATGTATTCAGCAGTTGAGCTAATTGGCCCAATAAGCCAATTAAATGAAGCACACATCAAAAACCACCAGACACTGCAGGAAGACCCTCTGCAGACTGACATTACTGATTAATTTTTAATAACATGTAATCTGGCTTTATGGTCTTTAAAACAACTGTAATATTGAATCATTTATTTGGCAAAAATATTTCTTACAATGTGATATTTCAATGTTGAAGTCAATCATTGAAATTGTACTGAAATCAAGGGCTTAGCCAATGTTAAATTGAGCTACCCCCTTTACAAGGAATGTATTATGTCAAATTGAACCTTTATTACAGATGTTGAAGAACAATGTTGTCTTGTTGACAGTTTCTCTGGATCAACTCAAAAAGCCTTTGGCTGTGAGAAAAGGCAACACAGTGGTACTCTCAACAGCATCTATCCATCAGAGCAGTCATGCACATGCTCCACTCAAGAGTGATTTTCAATGCACAAACATCCAAGTAATGTCTTTAAGACAGGCACAGATGAACCTTCCAATTGATCTGAGTCAAGGAGGAGAGTTAAGTGGCATCCACATAACAGTGATGCAAGTCAAAGGAATAATTGATAGTGCTGAGGTAATTGAAGAGCACCCACATGTGTAGCGAGCTAGAGTGTAGCGAGCTATGTGTAGCATGTGTAGCGAGCTAGAGTGTAGCGAGCTATGTGTAGCATGTGTAGCGAGCTAGAGTGAGCTCTGGGGGAGAAACATGCGAGTCTAGACACTGATTGTCTTCATGTGGCCGTTGTGTAGTGAACAGTAGTATGCAGACCAGGCCAAAAGTAAACATCCCCAAAGCTCTCTGCAGAGAGCCTCTGCAGAGAGCAGGGAGTGCAGAATCAGTAAAGTGAACAAAAAACCTTAAACCTTCAGGGCCCACAAGGTTTTTGGGAGACTAGTAGAGCAGTAGGCTGTATACAGCTATAGAAAATGATGGGACTTTATGGGAAAGGGCAGAGCTGGGCTTGTGATATTTATGCAACATGTATTGCCGACCACATAGTTGACAGTATTCATGTTCTGTCAGACAGGGGTTGAACAAACAAGCCACATCTGTCTTCAGGAGGTAATTTCAATGAGACCATATTTAATACACATTCTAACCATTACAGGTAGGATATTCAAACAAAAGTGAAACCGACAATATGTGGCATTTTTTGATTATGGAATCAACTTCCATAGAGAACATGACTTTGTCTATGTCTTAAGATGATCAGGGAGTTGCCCTGTTTAATCTAAGTGTTTAGGGTTACATGGTTATCAAGATAATGGAGGCCATCAAAAGGAACATAGCATGTAACTTTGTCCACCCTCACCCTGAAGCGCTAACTTTGCAACAAACTGAATCCTCCCTTTCACCTCCGGTGGCCAGCGCTGGCCAGGACCATACAGCTCTGCTCTGTGTAGGGGGCCAGTAAGGACTGTCAACAGGAGGCTACCATACAGCTCTGCACTGTGTAGGGGGCCAGTAAGGACTGTCAACAGGAGGCTGTCATCCAGGACAGCATTGAGCCAAGTGTGAAGTGATGAAGTTCTTTGATAGATTTATCACTTGTATTTATTTAGTATGTGAATGTAAAACTATCGGTCATAGCTTACAAGTAAAGGTCATTTTACATTAAACATGATGTTCAATAAAATAATTGGAACGGAATGGAACATACACAGCAATTTCCATTTTGCAAAAAAGGGACATTTGTTTTAATCGCACAAAGATTTTTTTAGGCTTTTTAGCCTGTGAGTAATTAATTTAACCAGTCACACTCAGGTATCTTAGTCATAGGACATGGTGGAAGTTACAGCCTCTTAGTTTTCTTACACACAGTCTTCTTATTGCATCCATAGAGGTGAACTACGTTCATAGACCTCACTCTGAAATAACTCTGTCATAGAAAGATCATTCATCTTGGTAGCAGTGTTGTTGCTTGCACTGCAGTATGTGAATTTAAGGTTGCGTAAATTCACAACAACATGATGGTGTGCAGTTGTATCGCTACCTACAAAACTAACGTTTCCAAAACATGGATGCATTAAAGAATACACACCCACTTATCATGTTATGTGTCACTGTGTTCAGGCTGGGTACACAAACTGTGGCAGATTATATGAGGAAAATACGGTGTTCCTTATCATTGGATGGATAATGATGGCTATTTATCATTATTTCTGCTTAAAGTAAAGTTATGTATGCCATGCTAGCTAGCTGCATGATAAGTGTTACATTTAAGGTGGCATCGCCAAAACATTTTTTTTCAACAGATACCAGAAATACACATTCAGTACTTTGTATAAAGCTAGTATATTTGAATGTGTGCCATAATTGTGTCATTTTTAAAAAGGACATTCGGGATTCAGCATAAAATGACTTCTAGGAATATTTTTTATTGATGTGATGGAGCTGAAAATGTGATATTTGCATAACATGACATTAAAATAAATAAGTGAAAGGGTTGGAATGAGTTATTCCTCTGTGTAGACAGTAATGTTTTACTCAGAGGGGTCACTTTCAGAGCACAACAAGCAACCCTGGCACTAGCAGATCCAGGTGTTGTTTGGCGAAGGGAAATGGGAATCGTTCCTTGAAGCATTAATTTAATTTACAACAGAGGATGTCCATTACATCAGATATTACAATCTAAAACTGTTCAGTACCGTTCCCACAAAGGGACAAAATCAGGAATAAATTGCGACAACACCATTTAACTGAGAGCTGTTATAATTAGGTGAGTGTTGAACTACTGGTATTCTTAGGCTTTATCACTCTTTCATTTATTTTTCTCTATTATTATTGTCTACAAATTTTGGCCTCCATCGCCTCTGACAATATATCACCAAAATACTCATTCCCAGTTCATCTTAGAATATTGTACTTTCAAACATGACATTCTGTAATGGAAATCACAGAAATGGGCATTCTGGGAAGGTCAACCTTTAACCTTTAAACTTTGTTCAAGCATTTAATAAATCATCACATTTTTATCCTTATGGATATAAGATAGATTTTATATTTGTTGAGAACAATTTAAGTTTTATACTATGATTACATAGTTTTGCTTCATATTATTTCTCATGGTCCTATGTTCCGTGTGGAACGTAGCATTTGACTTAAATGAGTGCAAGCATAATAATCTACAGTAATTGCAACAAAATGATGCAAAAACATACAAATACTAACTTTCCATTCAGATTTGACTATATCGGTAATCAAAATGGTTTGTGTGGTATGTGTGGGCATGTTCAGGGAACATAGCACAGAGTTGAACAACAGGAGTCCCTGACGGCCTAGAGCCTCCTAAAGTCGTATTGTGCTTAAAAGAAGCATGTACCTCTTACGTTTGTAGTTGTATGGATCAAACCCAGACAAGTTTGAGTAAAATTGTATCCACAGAACCCCCCATACTATTTGATATTATCTGCCAGGTTAGATTTGACCGTAAACACTGGAGACTATAAAAGTTTGAGAAATCTTATAAAATGCTAACTACTGGGTTTGTTGTGCTTGTATTGGTGTTTTGAAGCCTTAATATAATACTGGATAATAATTACTAAATATTTTGACTTGAAATGGCCAAAAACAATAGGATGATGTGTGTGAACAGAATATTGAACAGGGGAACGTAAGACCCTGTTCAGGCAACAGGGAGTATGGGCCTCTGGGACCAGCCAGTGTTGGGCATCCGAGGGTAAAGCCCTGAATGTTTAACGGATAGCTCCGGATCTCCCAAAATATTTAAAAAATAAGAATGATAAAAAAATAGCCCTGGATCTATTCATCTGTCATAGTGATCATGGATTATCCAAATGTATCATTGAACAAAAACACCTTGTGGGTCCTCTGTGTGTTCTTCAAGCAGCAGATCTACCTCTATTGGAGTGCAGTGACAGACAGACAGAGGGCTCACATCTTTGTCACATTAAATATGAACTGTATGTGAAAAGTGTGTATATGCTGAGTGTAAATAAGGTGTTGAAATAGCACTTGTTTATAAAAAAAAAAACATTGAGGGAAAGGACTCCCGTGGAGCACCAGACAGAGGTCAGGGTGAAGCCCTGAGCCCCCTCCGATCCTAGAAAGCCCATGGGAACATAGATGCACCCTAAAGCATACAGAGGGAAGCTATGTTTCTAAATGCTAATGCTACTTATAAATGATACTTTTCACAGCATGCTTTCTACACAAATGATATTTAACTCAACAAACTAGATGTGAATGAATAACAGACTTCACTTTGTCCAAGTTACAACCAGAAATTATATGCTTCCTTTGCTATCATACTAATAATAATACTTATCATACAAATACTACTATGTATCATACTGATACTACTTCTACTTCTTATACAAATAGGCATACGTATAATATTAATTGGCCTAGCATACTACCCCTGCTACTTATCATCACTTTACAACTGGTTCTGATAATACTAATTATACTACTTATCATGTTTATACTACTACTTATCATACTAACACTGATATGGCCAGTAGACACAGACAGACAGACAGATAGAGATAGAGATAGAGACAGAGATAGATAGATAGATAGATAGATAGATAGATAGATAGATAGATAGATAGATAGATAGATAGATAGTAGTGGTGAGTCCATCCCTCCTCCCTACCAATGACGATGGTGTGGTATAACATGTGGTATAACATGTGGTGTAACATGTGGTATAACATGTGGTATAACATGTGGTATAACATGTGGTGTAACATGTGGTATAACATGTGGTGTAACATGTGGTGTAACATGTGGTATAACATGTGGTGTAACATTTGGTATAACATGTGTTGTAACATGTGGTATAACATGTGTTGTAACATGTGGTGTAACATGTGGTATAACATGTGGTGTAACATGTGGTGTAACATGTGGTGTGACGTGGTATAACATGTGGTGTAACGTGTGGTTTAATGTGTGGTTTAATGTGTGGTATAACATGTGGTGTAACATGTGGTATAACATGTGGTGTAACATGTGGTATAACATGTGGTGTAACATGTGGAGCTTCGTCTGGGAGAGAGAGGAGTATACTTCTTGGACACTTATAGTATAATGCCATAGTGTGTGCCACGTTTCAAACACAACATCGCTCATTTTAACGCTGCTGAACATTGACTGTACCAAAAAAGTATCACAAATGGGTCATAGCCATGGGGGAAACACGCCTTCCTCCTTCCTCGAATTCAGGGCCTAAAACACATTTTCTTTATTGAATTAAAAACACATTTTCTCTCGAGCCATTTGTCCTTTCTGGGCTACTGTAGAAACTTGGCAGTGAAACATGGTGGCCTCCGAGGAATAGGACCCGCTCCCTACGTAGATAAAAGGGCTCATTCTAAGGTAACAAAAGCACAGCAATTTTCATGGGATTACACACTAACTAAAATATACTTGTGAATATTAAGTCTCCTCCACAAGATGCCACTAAATTCAACACACCCACCTTTAATCATACTACTAGGCATAGTTGCAAACAGTATCACTTTAGTTTAGCTCTTAAGCATTTTTTTTTTACCAGTCATGAATTACCTATGATGCTTTATTTAAAATGCTGGAGCTCATTTTACACTACAGGACACACCAACTTTTCAGAAGGAAATGCATTTTTTGTTCATAGTAGCCCTTGTATTCGTAGATGAGGTTTTCTCACATACTGTATAGTTCCTTACTTTTGATAAAACGATTGCTGCAAATGAGTAACGTGACAAAAAAATAAATCCATGGCTCAAAGCAGCAGTTGAAAACCTTCAACAGTTTTAAAAATCACAAAGACACAAAAAACGAGCAACTGTCATTCATTGATAGCTTGTGGTGGAAGGTTCAAGTACATTACCTGAGTAAAATTAACATTAACTAAAACACAAAGGTTTTACTTGCTAGCGAACATCAGTAGACTGCCACTAATGACAAAAACTACTTCAGCCAGAAGACAGCCCCGTAATGGCTATCTTCTGCTGTAATGGCGGCAGTAGCTCAGTAGGTAGAGCGGGTGGGCAGAGCGGGTCGTCCACTAACCGTAGGGTCAGCGGTGCGATCCCCTTGATCCCCCTCCTCCAACTGTCTACATGTCGAACCCCACAAAATGTACTGATTGTAAGTCGCTTTGGACAAAATTGTCTGCTAATTGCCCCTTTACCCTTTACAATACAGATGTCAATACGGACCCTTTACAATACAGGTGTCCCCTATGGACAAACCCAGGTGTTGAACATTCTATAAATGATCACAGGGAATGAATAGTAGACTTATCTTCACTAGTTTACGGTACACACACACACACACACAAACACACACACACACACACACACACACACACAGTCTTTCTTCTTACTAAGCAAATAAGCTGTAGCTAATGATGAGTCTATTCAATAAAAGCAATATCCATGCCAAAAGGAAGCCATTTCAGGGTGTTATATGCACACTTTGTATTTGAACTGCTGAATTGCCTGTCAGGCTTCTGCCAGAAGACAACACAAAATAATTACCAAACAAAGTGAAATGCCTCACAAGTTATATGTAAAAGTGCAAGTGCATGTAAGTGCATGTAAGATGACCAATTAGTCCCAATCAGTCAAACATGCTTATAATGTAAGTTATGCCCAAAATATGCAAACACACTATTGGAAATGCTGTATTATCACACACACAGACACACACATGCACCCAATATGCTAATGATGGTCACTTCGGTCAACATCTCAACAGCATTGCTTCTTCAAAGCCTTAAGACATGCCGCGAGTGTGGAATATCACTGTGGTTTGAGATGAATATTTAATTCCCAAAAGAGCACATATGATTTTCACAAGCATTGGAGGTACATGGACATGCAAAAATGTCCATGTTTGTGTTAAATGCAGCAAATTGAAAGATGTCCTGACATTATATTTTCAATTGTCAACAACAATTGTCAAATTGCCAGTGGTTTGACATGTTTTCTGTGGAAAAACAACATTACACATGACAAACACAAATCACACCCATAACCCCCGAACTAACTCACTCATGTCCATGTTGATCTTGAATTTCCAGTGTCAAAACATCACACTTTATGACTATTCTACTCCTAGAATTTAGGGAATACAAGTTATAAGTCTTTGTGATTTTTTTTTGGCCATACAAAGGTAATAAATTCCTTTGAAGATATTATGCGGACACTGATGATGATGGTGCTGTAGGTACGACAGAGAAGAGCTATAATTTGAGTGTCATTTGTAGGAAAGGCCAGAAGCACCCATTAGCCATTTGAGGGTGCAAAGCACTGTGAGAACATCTGGCTGGCTCTCCTGCCTCTGTTTGAGACAATATAGACTTCAGACCACCCCGGGCTCATTCTTGATCAATCAGGGCATCTCTTCCCTTATTGGTTTGAATCCATCTAGCCTGAAAATCACATGTTTGTGAATGCAGTGCTTAAGCAGCAGAGACAGAGAGAGCAGAGAGGAGAAGGATGCTTCTATGGTTGTATTTTGAAAATCTGCTGTCTCTATTTAAAGTTCTCAATTCTTACCTGCAGCACCTTTAACTTATAATTATTGAAAATGATTATGAGAATTGTTGTCTATTGAGGGATAACACTATTACTATTTGGCTTTGATACCATTGCTTTTAAGAAGGTATTATTCTGTAAATCATTTGATTTATTGATTCAGCTTCATGTACCCACAGCAATGAAACATGACCGTCTGAACAATAAATTACAAATGATGTCCATAGTACATTTAACATAAAGAAAACAAGGCTTTGGGAGGCAAAGGTTTCCGTGTGTGTGTGTGTGTGTGTGTGTGTGTGTGTGTGTGTGTGTGTGTGTGTGTGTGTGTGTGTGTGTGTGTGTGT
>JAOPUI010000100.1:791596-803076 GCA_027123135.1 Urophycis floridana | reverse complement strand
GATGGTGATGAGGATGATGACGATAATGACAATGATGATGGTGGTGATGATGACGATGATGATGACGATGGTGATGACGATGATGAGGATGATGACAATGGTGATGCTGATGATGATGACGATGGTGATGGTGATGATGATGGTGATAGTGATGATGATGACGATGGTGATGAGGATGATGACGATAATGACAATGATGATGGTGGTGATGATGACGATGATGATGACGATGGTGATGAGGATGATGACGATAATGACAATGATGATGATGATGATTGTGATGATGTTTGCCCATCCAGGGTCCAGGCCTGATGGGGAAGAAAGGTGACCAGGTAGGCAGCCTCTCAGAAGACGAGCTGAATGTCCCCCACTGGCCCCCCATGGTGATGAGTGTCTCTCTTCTCCACAGGGCGAGCGAGGCCCCCCGGGGCCCGAGGGGCCCGCCGGGGAGAACGGGAAGACGGGCGGGAAGGGGGAGAAGGTGAGGGTCGACACATGGGGGAACGGGCTCAGGTTCTGTTAGTGTTCTTCTCCTGACTTGTCTTGTTCTGGTTCTGAAAGGGTTCGCCTGGCGTGGGAGCCTCAGGACACCCTGGAGCTAAAGGAGAGCCCGGAGATCGGGTCAGGACAAGTACTGTTGTAAAATCAAACATTTGATTTTGCACATGTCTGCACGGCCTGGTGACGGACCCCAACGGTCCTTCACCGGGGCTTAACATCTGCTTTCTTGTCCAGGGGTTACCTGGCGGTGGTGGCAAACCAGGTGGAAAGGTACTGCTGGAGCATGATGCTGCTTTAGTGCTCGCTGGTTCAGCGTGGACCTTTCTGTTGGCTCTGTGGACCCAACATGTTTGCTATCATTTGTCTTTTGTGGTTGTTTTTTGTATTATATTGATTGATCTGCTGTGTTTGTAACACAATGGTTTACATAGGTTTATATTATACAGTATATTTATACATTCTAACACTCTACTATACGTAGAGTGTCTGTCTCTTCTTTTTTTCCCGGAGTATTAGAACAAATGCAATTTTCCTCAGGGATCATCAAAGTATTTCTGTCTGTCTGTCTGTGTCTGTCTGTGTCTGTCTGTGTCTGTCTGTCTGTCTTTCAATCTCATAATGCTGCCTGTCTTGGCAGGATGCTTCTGAATAACAGATGACTAAACTGATGAAATTAAAAAGTAAAATGATATTAAAAACATGATACAGACAATGGGGCACGCCCATGACAATAAATGAGATCGTATGACAGCTATAGACAGAGGTTATACATATCCATACCATGTACAGACAGACAGCTATAGACAGAGGTTATACATATCCATACCATGTACAGGCGGATGTCTGCATCGGAGTGACCTTCTTCATGTTGTTTCAGGGAGAAGCAGGTGATCCAGGAGAGAGAGGGGAGAATGGTCGGCCAGGACTCCCAGGGAAGAACGGTCTTGTTGGGAAGCAGGTTGGGATTTCTAACAAGATGTTGGATGATTCTTCAGTCGCAGTCTCCCAGAACAACGTGGATATTGTGAACTGTGTGACCTGCAGTTAGCGTCTTAATTCCAGCTGAACTAAAACAGTGATTGTCTCTGGAAACCACCAATTATTCTGCTGTCGTGGCTTTGAATTGAGAGGGAAAAAGATAGATTCCCCAAACCAATCAGGGTAAAGATCCAAGATGGTGAAAGATTAGCCAGGAGCCATCTGACATCTAAATGGTGTCCTACAGAGCCAAGCTCTCCAGAACATGTTCAGAGACATGCAGAGAGATGACATCTCCAACAGATTACAGTCAAATGATCTTAATTCTACCCCCTTCTCAGGCTGACTAGTTCTCTCACGGCAGGGTTCTGTCAGTGCTGCTGGAGAAGTCTTAACAGTCTTTCTCATTCTCCCCTCATGCGTTTCCAATGATGCAACCACAGAGGTAAAGTCAATGTGAAGGCTACGGGTTGCACTGCTCCTGCTGTTCCTTCTGAGCGCATGGAGCTCTGTTTGTGTATTCAGCAGGTGGTTAGCTCTCTTCAGAGGGAATTCATCGTCATGTTCAACCTGTACCAGCATTTTTAAATATGTACTAGCACTTTAACATAGATAGATAGATGGATATAAACTTTATCTATCTATCTATCTATCTATCTATCTATCTATCTATCTATCTATCTATCTATCTATCTATCTATCTATCTATCTGCACTACATTCAATGTATTCTAGAACTGTATTTTGTTAGCCTAAACTGTACCAGCATTTCTAAACATTGACAAGCACTTTAATAGGCACTAGCACTTTATTGTGCACTGCAATTTGAATGTGTACCAGCACTGTACTTTTTGACTATCGGGCAAATGTCACAGCTCAGACCTTCTTGCACTCTGGTCCCTATCTGTCTACCAGTTATGTACTTTGTTTCTATGTTGGATGTTCTACTGTCTTTATTCATTCATTGGTGTCTCTGTGTGTTCCATGTTTGTCTATGCAGCAGTACCCTGTCTCTAAACCAAATTTCTCTCAAGGGAAAAGAATAAATTAACTTGAACTTGAACTTGAGGCCTTACAGAATTTAGGCAGATTCAGCAGGTTTTGGTTGTGGATACCAATGTTTTGTTCATTCGTCAACAGTCATTTGCATGGTATCTTGAACACCTTATGAAGTCTGCAAAAGCTCAAGCTTGCTTGTAACCCAGTTGAAAGACTTCCATGATATCTTTCCCGTCTCTGCCTACAGAGAGAAAGGCCAGCTGTTTGTTAGCCTGAAGCGTTACGTTTTGTGCTGATTTAATTCTTTCAGAAACATGGACCAGTCCTGGCTAGTGAAGGTAGTTTTTGGTGAAAATGACATTCGAAAGGTAACTCCCATAGACCTAATATCTAAGAAGAACTATTAAGCGAGTTAAAAAAACGACTCAGTCTGCAGTACGACTTCATGCTTCACTATGAAGACACAAAGTTCAACTTTGCTTTTTGTCATCTCACGGATATAACTGAATTGCCTGATAGACCAACACTGAATATTGACTCTCTGGAAAATGTAATGTTAACATTGTGTTCAACAAGTACATCATCTTCAGCCAGCGCATTGTCTTCAGCATGTGCACTGTCTTCACCTAGTTCGTCTCATATAGAAATACTGCCACACACAAATTTTCCACAGGGCCAGGATGCATCAACAACACTTGACAGCTCTAGACTGCTTGAAAATTAAATGAAGAAAAGGTCACCAAATGCAGCGCATGTGAATCGGCTGATGAGCCAGACCTTCTTATTGCAATGCAGAGAAATTGTAGAAAAACGCTGGCCGACTCTTTTCAGAAAACAGCAGGTCAGCAAACAAGTATATAAAATAAATACAAAGTCAGGATGTTGCTTGCAGGGGGGAATAAAAAATATTGTATTACCTGTACTATATGACATTTCACTAAAATGTATAATTACGATTGGTTTGTTATAGGCTACTCATGATCCAATATTAAAATTGAATCTTTGATTTGTTCCATTATTTCTCCAATATTAAAATTAAATGTTTAATTTGTGCCATTATTTCTCCGATATCAACATAAAACGGGGAGGGAAGTCCGTTGTGCGCATGCTCATTATAGAGTAGAACGTTCTAGTAACACTGAGCCCCAAGTCGAAGTGAACGCGCCTTCTTTTTCTCCGATTCCTGGCTGGACGACACCCGCAGGTAGTTCTTGCTTTGGCAACGTGAGTTAATTCGAGCAGGCATACATAATTTTGACCTATTAGAAACGCTTTTAAATACCACAATTGTTTATTGCCAGTCAAAAAGCACATTATGTGACTTTTCAACGTTTTCCGACAGTGAGATTCGGGAGAGACGCGCGTTCCGCCGCCATTGGCCTTGTTCTTCAGGACAACCAGAGCCAGACGAGGACTGCGATACAGGTGGGTTCAGCACACGCAACGTTCAGAATTTTCGCTGGCTCTGTATTTTTTTCTGTCACATAAAAAAGGATAGACAAGTATGTTTTATCGCGGCTATGTTTGCATATTGAATCGGGTAGCTAAGAAACCGGTTCTATAAAGACTGTAGACATGTTTTATCACCGCCATTTTAGCATGTTGAGCCGATGAGCTCAAACGCTGCTTATTTGAACTGCAATGTCGGGTTGTGTTTTTTCAACGTGTACGTGGACCCCATTTTTCAGCCGCCGTTTGACAACCATTACATTTCAAAATGCGTACGATAGACAAGTATGTTTTATCGTCGCCATTATAACTTGTTGAGCCATAAGCACCTGACTGCAGTACGCAGATCGGGGTTGGGCTAAATGTGGGCGGAGCTAAAAGTTTAACTCCGCCCACATTTAGCCCAACGCAGCGAACGCAGGTTATATCGAACGCAGGCTATGTAGAAACTTTTCTCATGAAATGAAGGATATCATTTGAAAAAGTATGTTGTTTGATTGCTAACGCGATTGCTAACTTGTAGCTGCTATCCGGCAGTGAACGAACTTAGTTATGTAGGTTAATTGTTATTGCTTGAAGAGGGTGAGATGTACAGTGTTGTGTGTGATTATCAGTTTGTTATTTTACGGGGACTTCCTACTGATGATCAATACATCAACCGTAATAACACTTCAGCCTCCCGTCCATTCCTTACATCAAACTTCTCGTCGGCGTTACACTGGTAGGATGCTTACGCTTAATGATAAATTACTGCTATGTAATGTAGCCTACCTTTCTCATTATTCTATATAACAGCAAAGCAGATCCGAGTCTACTCAAGTAAAACTGCAGTTAAATGTACTCGATTACATTGACAAGCTACATAAGTTAATTGGTCTGAAACAAAGTGCCCTGATCTAAACACAGTCACCCTTTTAGTGGTGAGCAGGGGGCTACATTTGGATTGATGAGGAAGGAGAGCCCTTGGCAAGAGAGAGGACTGCACTCTGTGGTGACTGTCGTTTGGCAAGCGAATTCCCCCTCTAGGTCGCTAGTGGTATGTTCCACTATGTGGTGGGCGTGGCCGGCCCGTGTTTTTACTACGTTGTTGTGTTTTCTGAAATAAACGAGCTGGCATGTTCCCATGCACTCAAGCAAGAATAAGTGACTAACTAATTTGTATACACCACCACAACACACACGCACTAAAACGGAGACTTTTTCATGCAAAAGATGTGGTAATCAGCATACACCAAAACAATGCCCTGCATTTGGAAAAACGTGTAGCAAATGTAAAGGGAAGAATCACTTTGCTAAGCAATGCTTTTCCAAAGGGAAACAGAGTGGCAGTGATCGAGTCCACACAGTGGAGGAAACGGAGCTTGCTGATTCGTTCTTTGTCTGGATGGTAGAGCAAGCTGAAGATAGCATAGCAGCACAGCCAAAAGACATTGAACAGTGCACAAATGCAACCTGTGCTAAAAAAGACAAGTGGATTGTGCCACTGGAGATAAACGGTGCAGTCATTCCGCTGAAATTAGACACAGGGTCCAAGGCAAATTGAATCAGTGAGTGTGACATCAGAGCAATGAGGGTGAAACCACGCATCCACCCCAGCTCAGTGAAGCTGAAAGCCTACAATGGACACAGTATAGACATAAAAGGCACATGCAAACTAAAAGTGCAAATTAGAGGAAAAGAGCACCACCTGATGTTTGTAGTTGTTCCGGCTGGACATGACTCATTTTTAGGTGACACTGCATGTGAAAATTTGGGCTTAGTGAAGAGGGTTTACTGCATTAACAATGTTAATAGCCAGACCAGTGTTGAGTCAATAGTGAACCAGTACCCAGACATCTTCAAGGCGTTTGGAGTTTTACCATTCACCTACAAGATACAACTGAAGGATGATGCAGAGCCAGTCATCCATGCTCCCAGGCGCGTTCCAGCTCCCCTACGAGAAAAGCTGAAACAAGAACTGGATAGAATGATGTCACTGGGTGTGATAAAGAAAGTGGACGAGCCTACTGAATGGGTGAATTCAATGGTGTGTGTCAGAAAATCGAATGGAGAATTACGTGTGTGCATGGATCCAAAAGATCTGAATAACAACATAAAAAGAGAACATTATCAAATACCTACCAGAGATGAGATAACAAGCGAGATGGCCGGAGCCAAATACTTTAGTAAATTGGACGCCTCTCAAGGCTTCTGGCAGTTGAAACTGCATGAGGACAGCACAAAGTACTGTACTTTCAATACACCGTATGGGCGCTACTGCTTCCAGAGAATGCCTTTTGGCATATGCTCCGCTCCAGAGGTATTCCACAGAACGATGGAGCACATCATAGAGGGCATTGAAGGCGTACGTGTGTATGTGGATGATTTGATTTTGTGGCGATCCACACTGGAGCAACACAATGAAAGGCTCATCAAAGTGCTTCAGAGAGTCCAGAAGTACCAGCTGAAGCTGAACAGATCTAAGTGTCAGTTTGGAGTGAATGAAATCACCTTTCTGGGTGACAAGTTGACACCAGCAGGTGTCGAGCCAGATAAAAGCAAGATCAAAGCAATTCTGGAAATGCCAAGACCTGAAGACAAAAAAGGTGTGCTGCGTGCATTAGGCATGATCAACTTCATTGGAAAATTAATTCCAAATTTATCCTCCAAGACAGTGCACTGAAGAGAGCTACTGCGTAACAGGTGTGAGTTCAAGTGGACATCTGAACATGAGGCAGAATGGTCCCGTCTGAAAACAACTCTCACAACAGAGCCAGTGCTGACGTTTTTCGATCCTTCGAAAAGGATAAAGATATCCACCGACTCATCAAAGGATGGCATTGGAGCTGTTCTACTACAGGCATGTGGAGAAGACTGGAAGCCTGTCGCCTATGCGTCGAGAACGATGACAAGTGCTGAGTGCCGCTACGCTCAAATTGAAAAAGAGTGTTTGGGGCTGGTGTACGGGTTCCAGGAGTTCCATGGCTATGTGTATGGCCTGCCAAAGTTTGTAGCAGAGACAGACCACAAACCGCTTATAGCCATCATCATCTCAGTGAAATGTCACCACGCATTCAAAGGCTCATGATGAAGCTACAGCGCTATGATTTTGACCTGATTTACACACCTGGAAAACACATAGTGGTGGCCGACGCTCTGTCGAGGGCAACCACACAGAGAGAGGAGCAGGCCGAGTGTTCCACGGAAAATGAAGTGAATCTTCATGTGAACCTGATCACCGAGACACTGCCCATCTCCGACATGAAATCCAGGCTGATCGCTGAGGAAACCAAGAAGGACGTCGTCCGGCAGAGAGTCATCCAGCTGATACAGAAAGATTGGCCACGGTGTGAGTGTCAACAATTCTACAATGTAAGAGGAGAGCTGAGCTTTGTTAAAGGACTGCTGTTAAGAAAGAATAGAGTGGTCATTCCTCAGTCTCTGAGATCAAACATGCTGAAAAGATTGCATGAAGGACATCTAGGCATGGAAAAATGCAAGAGAAGGGCTAGAACCTCAATTTACTGGCCAAGCATAAATGCTGACATAGACAGAATGGTGTCAAAATGTAAAATATGTCTAAAACATCAAGCTAAGCAGCCAAAAGAGCCCATGGTAATCACAGAAATACCTGACGAGCCCTGGCAAAAACTTGGGACTGATTTGTTCTACTTGGATGGAAAGAATTACCTGCTTGTAATCTACTACCTATCCAACTACCCAGAGATCGCACTGCTTCCCAGCATGTCAGCGGTCTGTGTGATTAAGCACATGAAATCAATCTTTGCAAGGCACGGGATTCCTCAAGTTGTGTACAGCGACAACGGCCCGTCCTATAGCTGCAAAGACTTCCAGGATTTTGCACAAGAATATGACTTTCGTCATGTGACTTCTAGTCCCCTGTATGCTCAATCCAACGGAAAGGCAGAGAAAGGTGTGCACATAGTCAAGCAGATGCTCAAGAAAGCACAAGAAAGTCAGTCAGATCCATACTTGGCGCTGCTGAGTTATAGAGCTTCCCCTCTTGAGCATGGCCTGTCCCCTGCAGAAATTCTTATGGGACGCAGACTACGCACCACACTTCCATACACCTCTGAACAGAAACAAAAGGAAGTGAAACAAAGACAAAAACGTCTGCAAACGAGACAAAAAGCAAATTATGACAAGTCAACAAAAAGCTTAGTACCACTGGCTAGGCATGACACAGTAAGAATACATGATTCCAACACCTGGAGCAAGAAAGCAACCGTTCTTGAGGAAGTGAGTCCAAGATCTTACAACGTCAAAACAGAGGAGGGCCAAGTCCTCAGGAGAAATCGACGGAGTCTACTCAAAACACAAGACACCTGGCAAGAACAGACTGATGAAAATCGGCCGCGAGATCCAGCCTCCACCGCATCAGATGATCCACCACACTGTAAAAAGTGAAGCACAGAGCTGTTCATTCAAGCTAATAACTACCATTGAACACATTGTAAAATTAGTGACTTTATTGTGAAAGTGTACCTTTTTGCATTCGGAGGTGTCAATTTGGATTCAGACTGAATTAATTACACTTCTGAAGGAAATAAAACAAAGGGTTTGGTTCCTCTCAAAACATACTAGAAGAAAAGAGATAACAATGTAATATTTTCAATTTGAGTCAAACATGAATGCGCATGCACACTGTACAGTAGCACAGGGAGGAGTTGGGGAGAGGAGCATCCATTTCGGCATGGTGAAGAAGGTGATTAACGTCGTACTTGTATTGCATCGAAGAATAAACGTAGGCCTACGGTGAGTACTAACTAAAGCTGATGTAAACCTGTCTTTAAATGCCTACAAGTTTATTAAGCAAAATAATGGGTTAATTTCAACTGGCTAGCAAGCTGAAGGTCTCAGCTAAATTTCGGTAGTCCACTAAACGCCCTCGATTTTCGCCGTGTTAAATGTGGTGTAATTTCTGAACCTCGACGTATTTTATGAGAAATATAACTATGTGTACATTGTGGGGATGTAGCTGGAATTAATCAAGGTAATACACATGTTTCCCAACCCCTTCCTCCACGGGTTAGCTAGGCTACACCGTGAACTTGACTAGCTTAACACGTGTCACGCCATATTAGCAATTTGTTCATCGTGTGTGTTTATCCATGCAGCGCTATGATGGTAAAGTCCCAGTTTGTTTTACGGCAGCGAGGCCCATTGCACATTAAGGGCGCTTTGTGCATGCATTATATTTGTATGGTATGGTATTTTTCCCGAGTGTTACCCATGCTGGTTTGTAGCCTACGCTCCAGTCATGTTTCTCCCCTGTTTTAAACCGTTGCATGGGCTACGTACTCGGCTATCTCCTTGCTACGCGATAAACTTCATGCCTGGCTCTACGACTGGTTTTCACACATTTTTTCCGCTCACGACTCTGCACATCTACTGTATTTTAATAATTACATTTTCCGAATGCATTGTGTTTTTATAGATATGTCGTGGCATGCTGGCAGGTGTCTTAAGTGCGACCACATGCGTCCATTGTTAATGTTGAGACAGTAAACATGTTTGGGTGCAGCGTTCAGAAAAACTAAATGAGTCGGGGAGAAAAGATTAAGTAGACCAAATAAATTTGAAAAGTGTATTTCGTATTGCTTTCTCATGTACAGATTGATGCAGAGTTTCTGCGGGTTACTGCAGTTCCCCTCCTGACCAGACTTATGGCGCAGCTGGACAAGCACTCCCCACAGCTACTGAAGATCTTCAGAAAGAAAGGAGGGGCGACTAAAGCAAAAACTGCAACTATGCTGGAGTTTCTTGATCAGGTATGATGTACAGTATATAATTAACCACTAACGACAGCCTTTAATCCTTATATCTGAAGAGGAGGTTTGTCCTTGGTGCAACTGTCATGTATTGGTTTGCTGCAATTTTTGTACATTGCATTTTTTTTGTATGGGTGTGCCAAGGTGTTTTGCACCATATTCACTGTATCAACCATTTAAAAAATGTGGCCGTATGAGTCCAGTAATTTGTGGCTCATGGAAAGTAATTTGTGCACCTGTCACTCAGAATTTAACTTGTAACTGTTATGTAGCATTTTTGAAAAGAATGAATGTACTAGTTTGAATTTCCAGATACACAGTTGAGTGTTCTGCACCAAAGTTACTGTGAGAGTATAGTAATCGGAGACTTCCGAAATGAAGAGTGAGGAGTAGATGTGTTTTTCCTCTCGCTCCCTCGTTTCCAGCTTTTTATCATGTAAAAACCTTGTTATCCACTTCAAACTTTGCAAATTGATATAAAACAGCTGCGCAACTCGATACATTAAGAAGACATGGCATCTAAAGCTACTAAACAAACCAAGAAAGACTCTGTGCCTAAGGAGGACGATGCTGCTAGCGACGTTAGCATGGCAGCACTAACAAGGTTGCTGGAGAGCCATAAAGTGTCTCTTTCGGCAGAGTTTAAAACTGTTATCGCCGCACTCAAGTCTAAAGTTGACCTGGTTCACACGACCGTGTCCGAGCTAGGGCGACGCATTGCATCTTTGGAGTCGAACGCTGACTCAGTTGACGAGCGCCTGTCAACTCTTGAAGCTACATGCACAGAGCTAGCCGCTAGCAATACTAAACTGCGGGCGAAAACTTCAGACCTCGAAGCCCGGAGTCGCCGCAACAATATCCGCATCATAGGTCTCCCGGAGCCGACTGAAGGCCCACGGCCAACCGCCTTCTTCTCCAACCTATTACCCCAGCTTCTCGGGGACCAAATCCTGCCTACTTCTCCTGAGCAGGTCCGGGCCCACAGGTCGTTAGCCACAAAGCCAAAGCCTGGGGAAAGACCGAGGCCTGTCATCATCTGTTTCCACAACTTTCAGACTAAGGAAAAAGTCATCCGCGAGGCCCGGAGAATGAGAACGGACCTGCGGTACGAGGGGAAACCTATTGCCTTTTATGAAGATTATATCCCCGAGGTGGTGGCGCAGCGAGCTCCGTACCATGAGGTAATGGCGCAACTGTATAAACTTGGACTCAGACCCGCTCTCCAGTACCCGGCCAAGCTGATGATAACGGCAGAGAATGGAGACAAAGGTCGGCTGTCATCTGTCGAGGAAGCTAAGAAATATCTTGCCACTAAACAGAAGTAACATACTCTGCTATAGAACACAGTAATTATAGTCGGCCATCTGCTAGCTTGCCACATTACTGGGTGGTTTAGCTCAGCTGCTCGTTAGCATAGCCTGGACTGCACTATAGCTACGCCGAACTATACAGCATCTATGTATATGTGTACATGTCACTTTACGAATGACTCCCTGCAAGCTAATTTTTACGTAGCCTGGTCACTGCTTCTAAAATATAGCACCTTAAGTTGAATGTCAGTCTCACTGTTTACATAAGTTTGTGATTGATTTGTTGTGCTCAGATAATTGGTTTAATTTTGTCAGGTTGATGTCCATTATGGCAGCTAACTCTACCTCCTTAGTTTGGTTTATCGTAAACCGGTCCTTTTGTTAACTTGAACTACTGTGATGGTTCGGAGTGAAATTCACCCTGAGGTAATTTACACCAATAGTCATGCTAAATACCCCCTCGGATGCATTTT
>JAOPUI010000100.1:728703-740577 GCA_027123135.1 Urophycis floridana | reverse complement strand
GTAGCGCCCCCCCCCAGACTCGCCACACATCGCCACGGCAACCGTGGCGCTGTGGGGGCCGCGTGCCGACGGGACGGCCGGTCGCCATGGCGACGGCAAAACCTGCCGCTCTCCTCCGCCAGGGCGTGTTCCTGATGGCGGGCGGCGGGCGGACCACGGCGTGGTTAAACAAGGGCGGCGCGGTGCAGTCTATATTTAAATGAGGCGCTTCCTGCTGACACATCGCTTGTCATCCAAAACACATCTTGTTGACATTTCAATGCACGCGACGGCGGCTCCGCAGGCCGGCGCGCCGTGGAATCCTGAACCACGGGAGCGTGAGGACGCCAGAGAACTCAGGATCACAGGAGAACGCACTGAAACGCTGAGCTTCACAGGAACCTTGGAACATCTGCTGTCTCAGCCTTCATGAAGGAACCCAGACGGAGGTGGAATAACACAATCAAGACTTAGGAAATAATACTGTTTTGTTATTGTTATGTGATGGTTATGTATTATTGCTGTTGTGGAATAACTTCATAACAAATCTAATTTAAAAAACGTGTTCCATTGGGCATTATATGTGTATGTATAATATGTATAATTATGTATGTATGAATTGTGTATGCATCATATGCACACCATAGCAGTATGAATACCAACGCTGGATTTGTATGCTTGTGTCTTACAACAGCGTTAGTGCATATACATGTCTTAGCAGGGGGTTGAACCCCAAACCCAGGGCTGTGTTAATGCCTTGCTCTGTAACATGCCTTCCACAATGTCCCACAAAGGTAGTGAGGAAGAGTACTAACTAGCTGCAGAACTTTGCAGTACTTACTACTGTTAATACGTAGTTACTTCTACAACACTGCAGCCGGTAAATTTAGATTCAATTGAATTAAACCTGGGAGTAAAAATAGCTTTAATGTGTTTTCTGTTCAACTGTGTTTCCTCTTCATGTCAACAGTTTATATAAATAATTAAATAATATAAATAATTGTCTTTCAAGTGAAACTCAACCAGATTACTCGTCCTACGGAAGAAAACTGTGTGGTCTCCCAAGAAGCCTGCTGCAGGAATCCTAACGGCCCCGTGGGTAATTATGTGTGTGTGTGTGTGTGTGTGTGTGTGTGTGTGTGTGTGTGTCTGTGTGTCTGTGTGTGTCTGTGTGTCTGTGTGTGTGTGTGTGTGTCTGTGTGTTTGCGTGCGTGCGTTTGCGTCTGTGTGTGGATGCCAGCACGCTGCGTGCGTGTGTCTCCGTGCTCACTACAGAGGCTGTTATCTCCCTGCACACACTGCCTCCACGGGGAGTTATCAGCCTGAGGCTCCATGGGCAGGACGAGGTCACCTGAGGAGGTGGAGCCGACTCAGGTGACCTCGTTTTGTGTTGTCTCACACACGAGGCCTGTCTGTCTGTCTGTCTGTCTGTCTGCCTGCCTGTCTGTCTGTCTGTCTGTCTGTCTGTCTGTCTGCCTATCTGTCTGTCTGTCTGTCTGTCTGTCTGCCTGCCTGCCTCCCATTGAGGGATGTTGATATTCATTTTTGTCAACACATATTCATTAGAATATTCATTAGAAACTACAGCACAAACCTAATAATCCCAGAACTGAACTGATCTGATTTAAGTTAGAGTCTTACCTAACTTCCTCCCACTTTATGTAATTCAGCATTTAGGGCTGAATGATTGGATGAACCTTTGAGTCCAACATCAACATCATCATTATCTATACACACACTAAATTTGCAAGAATGTAATTAGCATCACTGCAAAGTCATTGTTCAATCATCACACAATATGCTGAAAAAGGCGGACGGTGAGAGAGAGAGTAAGAACGTGAGAGAGAGAGGTGCAGGGTCTTACTCTGGCAGTGCTCTGCGGATGATGCTGTGGGCCTGCTTGTAGACGTCCATCTTGGACAGACAGGAGCACTGGGTGTGGTTGGCCACGCTGACCGTCACTGGCTTAGTGCCGTGGGTGTTCGGCACTGTGATCTCAAAGAGCTACAAACAGAGAGAGAGAGAAAATATCAAACAAAGAAATGGAACCAAACGGTGAATCAAGCATCAGAAGAGAGGACCTTTAGGTCTTTTTTGGTCATTCTCTGTATTTTTTTAGATATGGGAACAACATGTGTTCTCTGTATTTAATAATTGCGCCCGGGGAGCAAGTTGGGGTTCAGTGTCTTGCTCAAGGATACTTTGACATGCGGACAGTTGGAGGGGATGGAACTGTGGACCCTATGGTTAGTGGACGACCCGCTCTATCCACCCTCTCTACCTACTGAGCTACATCAGTGTTTGTATGTGCAAGCGTACCTGTAGTGAATTGAGACCGAGTTACACTCTGTGTGTAAAGTGACTGTCACTGGCTTAGTGAGTCACACACAGGGTTACACTCTGTGTGTAATGTGAGTCACACACAGGGTTACACTCTGTGTGTAAAGTGAGTCACACACAGGGTTACACTCTGTGTGTAAAGTGAGTCACACACAGAGTTACACACTGTGTGTAAAGTGAGTCACACACAGGGTTACACACTGTGTGTAAAGTGAGTCACACACAGGGTTACACTCTGTGTGTAATGTGAGTTACACACAGGGTTACACACTGTGAGTAAAGTGAGTCACACACAGGGTTACACTCTGTGTGTAAAGTGAGTCACACACAGGGTTACACACTGTGTGTAAAGTGAGTCACACACAGGGTTACACACTGTGTGTAAAGTGAGTCGCACACAGAGTTACACTCTGTGTGTAAAGTGAGTCACACACAGGGTTACACACTGTGTGTAAAGTGAGTCACACACAGAGTTACACTCTGTGTATAAAGTGAGTCACACACAGGGTTACACACTGTGTGTAAAGTGAGTTACACACAGGGTTACACTCTGTGTGTAATGTGAGTTACACACAGGGTTACACACTGTGTGTAAAGTGAGTCACACACAGGGTTACACTCTGTGTGTAAAGCTGCATTTTGGCAGGCGGTGGTGCAAGGCTCATAGGACTCAAACCAAAGCACTCGTGAGAGCAGAACAGCAGCATGTCAGTGGGCTCTGAGGTCTAGAAAGAGTGTTGCACTGAATAGCTGGAGACTTTGAGGGCTTTGAGAGCTACTTTATCTTCATTGTATAAGGCACTTAAAAGGCCTGAATAGAAGGCTAATTAGTCTCAATGCTTGCTCTTCAAACTTTCTCCCTCTCTCACATACACTGTCGCAAACACACTATCTGACATGCATGCACGCACGCACACACACACACACACTCTATCTCTCTCTTTCTCTCTCTCTCTCTCTCTCTCTCTCTCTCTCTCTCTCTCTCTCTCTCTCTTGCTGTCATGTCTCTAAAACTCCTCTCCCTCAACACAGATCAAGCCCATTAAATCTGACCTGACCTGGAAAAGTGGTCTATGCTAATGGCCGCTTGAGGTAACAATCCCACAACCTTCTCTCACACACATACACACACACACACACAGACACACACACATGCTCACATACACACAAACACACAGATACACAAGCAACATACTTTGAAACCACACACAGCCCACAAAGCAAACATGTGGGCAGAACCAGGTAATAGTCCAAAACATAAAACATTATGGAAAAGGGTACAGGTGTCAAGTGAACTATAAATAAAATAAAGAAATAGTACGGACATGGTCACTGAAACACTACGACATCTATTATCCATGACTCAAGTCTACGACCACACAGCCCACCACCTCCTGAATGCCTTCCAGATGCTGCCTGAAAAAATATTCAGCAACAAAGTGCTCAGCTGAAAACCGAACGATGAGATGTTGGTGTTCAAAGTCACAGAGGAGCTCTGCTCCAAGCCGCACAGATTTTCTTTTTGACAACAACGTAAGATGCTTTTTAAGACATTCCAAAACTCACTCTACTCTGAAACTCCTCAATTCCAAGTCTTGAATTACATTTACCATTCACCCAGCCAACGTCAGTCCTTTCAGCAGAGTGCCAGCAGCAATATTTGTAGGGAACACTTAACTACCAGACTAACAGTATGTCTCATGAAACCTTTGGCAAACACCCACATCTCAGCACCCAGAAAGCTCTGTGGTGGCTGAGGTATGTCATGATGCACTACGCTTTACAAAGGAACTGATCTGTTGGCTGAGTCCCATATGGCTCGGCTCTATCACACTTTGGATTTCACAGCAACATGGTGGTGGAGGATTTGAAAATATAAATGAATAAATAAATAAAAAGCTGCAGGTATCTTAATTTGAAAAGGGATATCCCAGGCTGAGGGATGTTCATTGGTTTTACATGTGAACTGTCAATCTTGTGATTCTTTGATTTATCAACAAAAAAATGTCATTCAGCAATAGATAGATGTATTAATTATTATGATGATTTACGAATGAAGACACATTCATACAGTCACACAGTTATCTATCTACCTAAGTGTCAATCTGTTATAAGTCTAAATCCATGTTACCTAACACAGGACATTCCTATACATTTTAATTTAATAACTAAATGAAGTTAATGTTAACACTGAGTGGATGATACAACCACAAACATCCTAGCCTTCACCCAGACTGTCTGTCTGGGTGAAGGCCTCAAACTGAAACTACTAACAACAGATTGTGGTCATTTCAGCAATCCATAAATCCATCGCAGCCAACATTTGCTGACCAATAACAGCTGTACAACGTCCTGTACAATCAAACATTGTACAGCTCAGGAACGTGGCGTGGCTCCATGAAGGCAAAGCAGTGACAACCTCTACAGCTGCTAAACATCAACAGCATCTCTAAACATGTAACAACATTCTGCCACCTCTGCTCCTCAACCAACCAGAGCTTTCAGTCTTCATCTCACTCCCCAAGCTCCCTGGAGACAGCTGTCCGCAACACGTTCTGTGTATCATCCATTCTGCCGCCCCTGCCATTGAACATACCAGAGTGTGTACATGTTGCCACTGTCCTCATTTGACTCCACAGCGTCCCTGAAGACAGCTGCCTACGAGAAGTTCAGTTCATCAAGCTTGATGCTGGCCCTCCAGTCAGACACTGCATCTGCATCACACACCAGGCCCCCGTTGCCCCTCCCCCACCATTGTGGTCCACTCCACCAACAGTGTGTGTACTGATGTCGCTCCCTCTGTGTGGGGTGTGACGCATCACACCCAGACTATTCTCAAGCTTGGTGTTGTTGAGGGTGGGTTACCCAGCTCTATACCATCTGCAAGATCTTACACAACCTTCACAACACTTGGCTGTTTTCTTTACCAAACCTATTTACCTTTTCTGTAGCACTATTGACAACGTGGTTATTCATTAACATGATCAATACTTCTGATGTTAATGTTTATTTGAATGTCATGTAGCATCACTTGATCTAAACAAATAAAGAAGATTAACAGCTCATTTGATTCCTAGAGCTGTAATATATTAAATGCTATCCACCAGCTATCATTTGTATTTCAAACAACGGCCAATAATGATTGAATAATTGATTGTAGTTGGATTGTCATGAAATGCAAACTGAATACATGTTTATATAATATCAAAGATATACTCAATAACATTCATTGACTGGCATCCAAGTATCCCACACATTGATCTGGACCAGGGGCCTAATGAACAAAGTTTACTTCACAGAGAAATGCCCTCAGAAACAGTTTCCACACAGAAATCCAGATGTATAAACTATCCTGTGAGGGGAGAATATACCATATGTACAAAAAGAGACAGGGATATGCCCCCTTCATGTGTGACTCCCAGGGTTCTGGGATGCCATCATCACCTGACTCTGCTCTACACTCTGCTCTACACTCTGCTCTACACTCTGCTCTATACTCTGCTCTACACTCTGCTCTACACTCTGCTCTACACTTTGCTCTATACTCTGCTCTACACTCTGCTCTACACTCTGCTCTACACTCTGCTCTACACTTTGCTCTACACTTTGCTCTACACTCTGCTCTATACTCTGCTCTATACTCTGCTCTACACTCTGCTCTACACTTTGCTCTACACTTTGCTCTACACTCTGATCTACACTCTGCTCTATACTCTGCTCTACACTCTGCTCTACACTCTGCTCTACACTTTGCTCTACACTCTGCTCTACACTCTGCTCTATACTCTGCTCTACACTCTGCTCTACACTCTGCTCTACACTCTGCTCTACGTTAGTATACCATACACTGCAGGTTAACAGGCCAATATAAAAAATGTTTTTAGGATTTGCTTTTTTTTTACTTTCCCTTTGTTTTGTAAATGAAGAAAAACAGACACTGGTGATTCTGAATGAGCAATCGGTTTAATTTGGAACTCCAGGTATTATGGACATTCCTAGAACCATGTTTGCTCCATTATGGGACAGCCACTACCAGGCACACACAGCTGCCAGGATGCCCCAGAACGCTCAGTACAACACAGTGGAGAGGTTAGGAGTGATTCAATCCATGAGAGAGCAGCAGATGACTATGGGGCCATGTTGGTACAAGAACCACAGGGGGAATCTGGGAAAGACACTATGGTTAGCACCCCTACTATTGTGATCCGTGTCATGGGAATCTTGGTACGGCAGTGAGTCATGCACCCAATACAGCAGCAAGTTAGTAGCAAGAGCTAACTACTAAAAGTACCTGCGACTGAAGTACCGACACGTCCCTCTGAGGGGGTGGCGGGCTGAACCTGCACTTTTTTTTGCACCATGTGCAAAAAGAGTATGTGCCACCATTGCACATACTGCATACTGCCACTGGGTCAGTCCTCACCACCATGTCCTTACCATCATGTAATCACTTCACATTCTTTGTACTGTTATATCTCTGTGAGAGATACTCTTCTTTATGTGGGTGAAATATGTGTCTACGTGTGTGTATGTATAAGCTACGGAATGCCAAACCTTTCCCTCAGGATGAAAAAAGTATCCATCCGTCTCTCTATCTATCTAATGCGAGGAGGTTAACTCCAGTGATACAACTCCTCAATGCTATTGTACAAATGGGTTAGTTCTCATGGGCAACACCTCTGGTCTTGAGAAACTCTCAGAGCCCTTCTGCCATGTCTCCCACATCCTCGTCAGGCCTCTGTAGCTCACGCTCCCCTCCAGCAGGCTCCTCCGATACCGTTTGCCTTCAGAAGTTTAGCCTTCTTCCTCCCCACTCGTCTCCTCCCACTCCATTCAACACCCTGCTCTCGCTCCCTCTCTCTCCCTCTCTGTCTCTCTCTCTGTCTCTCTCTCCCTCTCTGTCTCTCTCTCCGTCTCTCTCTTCCTTCTTAACCTTGTTCCCAGAGCTTCTCATCACACGTTGGAATGGGGTGCTTCCAATGAGTGTTGTTGGAGAGAGAGGATTGGTTTGGCTGAGAGGTGAGAGGAAATAAGTAACTGACATTGTGCTGCAGTAGCCCGGGAAGATCCTCCTGACCCCCTCTCAGCCTACTCCCTCCTTCACCTTTCCTTCTTCCCTCCCTTCCTTCCTTCCCTGCTGGCTTCTACAAATGTTGCTTTCCATCCCATCCCTTTCCACTGCCCCCGCTCATGGTGGGGGCCTTCCAAACCACAGCATGACGAGGACCACTGAAACATCCTTCAGAGACAACCACAACTCATGACGTTAGCCTAGTACATGTGCACACTCACTATATATATTGGAATGAGCCATAGACTTTGTTTCTATCTTCCCCCTGACCTCCCCAGCCTCTCCCATCATTCCTCTGTTCCACAATCAGTCTACTGCCTATAAACGTTTGATACATGTCCTCATAAACATATGCACACACACACACACACACACACACACACACACGCACGCACACGCACGCACACGCACGCACACACGCACACACACGCACACACACGCACACACACGCACACACTCAAATGCAAGTTTGTCATTTTATACCTGATCCTGTGTGGCCTCATCAGACCTCAAGGCTGGGAGGAAATCAGTTGAGCCAATGCTCCCTCTGCCAGTTCATTAAGTTTGCAAGCTGCGGGAAATGAATAAAGCAGCTGGGCTACAACAATAGGCCATCAATTCTTATCGTTATATCTTCAGTGGCGACTGTTGTATAAAATGAACAGACTTGCTAGGGAAGTCAATCACCATTAATGGATGTCACTGTCTACATTAATCTGTCCATCCAACACCTGGAGGTTGCAATAAAGTGTGATTGGAGGGAAGGACCTTGTGGCATGTAGCTCAGGGGAGGGTTGGACGAGGAGTCACACTCTGGGCAGAGCTTGGTGAGCCACATGATGAATATGCAAATTGTTAAATCATACATAATTCGGCCAATAAATGTGACCATGTGAATTGTCCTGTGGAATCACCCAACGTCCCATCATTCACACACTAACAGTAGGGCTCCTGAATAGCGGGGAGCCTTTCAACAAATTCTTTGATGTGGAAGAGAGATTTTATGGTGCTCCCTTTAAAGAGACACAGATCTTTAAACAGACTGTTTGTTCCCTCTCACAGGGAGCTGGCAGCAGACTGTTCACAGTGTACTTGAGCTGAGGAGATTATTCTTTCAGTATACCTCGACAACACCCACCGCAACTGTGATGCCTTTTCATTTTGAGGCCCTTTTGGCCAAGTTTAACTGTATATATTTTGGAAAAATGGCAATTAAATTAACACCATCCGTAAAACGTGGACATGTGCTCAATACCCACATGTAGCGATATGGCCTTGTTTGATGACCTTTTTCCTGAAATTGTTATTTAAAGAGTAAACGCAATATTGATATACTCTTCCATGCATTATTCATTGCAAATAAAATGTATGTACATATACAAAGTAAATGTAACAGCAAAATAAAAATAAACATTTGGAGCAATTCCAACCATATATTCTCAGTTCTGCATTCACAAAATGTCTCTTATGATCCATTATTGGCCCCTTCTCATGGTCTGCTAATGGAGCAGAGCCTTCTGAGGTCCATATTCCTAATAAAAGCAGTTTTGTGGTGCAATAGAAAACATGTGCTTGCCTTGAAGCTGTAGGGCCGTATCGTTCTTCATCATTGATGGAAACCATCACAATATTTATACTTCTTGGTTAACGCTTGATCTATTCAAACAGTTTTTCTCTCGCACTGCATTACGTGTTCTTGAAATAGCAACATCTTACTCATAAAATTCTAACAACAAAGGCTCCACTATTTCATGCTTAAGAGCAGGTCATTGACTAGTTCAAGGGTCATCCATCCATCTTGTTGGAATCTACTGGTCAAGGTTGCAGTGGGGGGAGCCAGAGTGGGCTGACAGGCCATTAGCAGGCCAGTTCATGGCTGGCTGACCCGCCGAGAGAGAGGGAGGTCATGGGGTCGCAGCCCATTAGCACCCTACGTGGTCCAGATGAGGAGAGCCAATGAAGTTTATGGCTCAGATGAGGAAGAGACCCAACCATGTAGAGTCCCTCATAGCGTGGTCATGGTCACCATTTTGACATGAAGTCATTATGTCTAATGTGGTGCCACGCCCCTGTTTATCCCCAGGGGAGTGGATCTTTGCTCATTTATAGTGCTTTAAAGTAAGTCACCTGTGACCTCACCAAATATTTACACACTCGCTCTCACACACACGACCATGCAGGCACGCACGCAAGCACACATGGACAGACAAAAGGCCACAGCCACGCCTCATTGTTTACGTGTATTGATTCAAATCAATGTACAAATCTGTGTTGATGCTGACGGAGAACTAAAGGGAGTCAAAATGTGGTGATCTAAGTGATGACAAGGTTAAATACATTACTGAATGGAACATGGATTGAACAACAGACATAACCAAGGCCTATATCATGTAGTGAAGTGAGCAGCACAGTGGCAAAGATGGAGGAAAGAGATGGGCTGCTGAGATAGCACTGATTGGGCAAAGAAGGCTCATACACACTTGCTGCTAAAAAGAAGAGCTCATGTACCCGCATCAACCGTGCTATAGTTAACGTATTTAGATGGACGTTTAATGCAGTAAATAGTGCATTAAAGTGATTTAATCTCAATTTAAATCAAAACACTTATACATGTCTACAAGGGTACACCAAAAGGTGGATCCTTTGGGCCTCCACGAGCCTGAACGCACACACACACACACACACACACACACACATCCACAAAATGTCAAAGTCACCATCTTAGTAATGTATAGTGTATATGACCAACCGATCAATCAGTACTTAAAGTAAGGCGCAGTGTCCACTGAGAGAGTGTGTCTTTATTTTGATTGGGCAGCCAAGTGACACCCCTACTAAATGGCATAAAAATGAAACAAATGAATTCTGTACATACAGTAAGTACACATTCTCCACACCGGTCTGTAAAGGCTGTTTCATTCAGTGTCACTCTACCCAACCTAAACGAGTATGGACACACCACAGATGACACACACACACACACACACAGAGAAGGGCCCACTGACCGTTTTGCTGAGGAAGCCGGTGGAGATGTTGCGGCACTGTTTATCCTCAGACTGGCAGCAGCCCCCACATCTGTAGACGGACACACAGGGCGGTTTATAGAAGACGTTGGTGGGAGACCCCAACTCTCGGCCCACGTCAACACATACCTCCCTGGGCATGCACTGGATCTTCCTCCACTCCGAATCAATGCCTGCAACACACAAGCAGCGTTACAGCTCCCCCACAAGACGCTTCATGTATCACACGGCTCCCCTCAACACACCCCCTGCGCATCACCTTCTCACTCTTTTATTAGGACATAAATGATGCATGTGCACGGATGCACACACCCGGACGCACACACCCACATACACAAACAGACACACACAGTTGAAAAAAGCTGTTACTTTATCTTTCTTTTTTTTTTTTTTTTTTGGACTCGTGGGAGAAAGATACCAAACTTCATGTAAGCCTGTGTGGTCTGAATGCTGATCTGTTCTCCCCAATGCCACAAGGCTTATTTATTTCTTATTTGTTTTTTACAAATATTAATGATACGGTCATGAGGCCATTCCCACATAGGGGAGGCTTTCAATTCCACAAGGCCTTCACAGGTGTTTCTAGTGACTGTTAACAACCCTACGTGAATGATGCCAAAGTGGCAACTCATCAGCATCACACATCTAAAGCAACTCCCAAAGACTCTTGTTTCACTGCATGGTTGCGCAGTAAATAGAAACATTCAGATCAATGTAAGTGATACAAATTAGCTGGCCTATGGTAACGTGTAGATCTGCAGAAAGTAGCAAGCTAGTGTGCAGGAAAATGGAATGTTATATGTGTGGCTTTATGGCAGTGCAGTACCAGCCCTGTTGCAGAACTATCATCAAATCATTCTCTGTTGTCGCTCATGACTGTTAACGAATAAACAGAGCCTTAGCACTTGGGTGGGGCTGTAAAACTGTTGTACCAGCCTGTGTGGCTGATCTCCAGCTGTCGGCTGCTTCCTGAACCTTGTATCATCACAGCCGTGATGATGTTTAGTATAACAGCAGTCCCTCTCGTGTGACATTGCTTATTGATCTGGCAGGCCCCATTTTATGTTTGGTTTGAGTTAATATTGTACATTAGAAAATTGAGCATTGCAGGTTTTGTACATGTGTGCTGGAACAATCTGCTCCAATAACAACAGGAAACCTGAGGACTCTTACTCTTCAAGATGTCCATGTTGAAGAAGGCAGCAGCGTAGCCGGGCTCCTCCAGGGGCCTGCTGTGGCCCTGGGCCCCCGACCTGGGGGCCCCCGACCTGGAGGCCCCCGACCTGGAGGCCCCCTGGGCGTTGGAGGCCACGCCCCCGGCGCCGCCAGCTGCCTGCGACAGCTTGGCGCTGCAGGCCACAGCGGCCCAGTAGGAGGGGTAGACCAGGCGCATGAGCTCGTCCACGCTGGCCACGGAGCGCAGCCTCTGCTCCATGTCCGGCTGGGGGAGGGAGTCCTGTG
>JAOPUI010000100.1:679389-691462 GCA_027123135.1 Urophycis floridana | reverse complement strand
ACTTACAACCTGTATGCATACATGGTAAACATCCTTGGTTGCTATTTGTAGTGCAAAAATAGAGTGTGCAAATGTGCTGTAGATGAAAGGAAGGCAGGTTCATGCTCCTTTTCTTCATGTTGGATCCAGGTGTGTGCAGAGAGAGAGACGTCTGGCAGTGTACAGGTGTTTTCCCAGTTAGTGTCTTGTGTGGAACGTTGCCAGTCAGAAGTCTTAGAGGTAACTACCTTTTTTTTTCCACATGAAAGTTCCTGTTATTTTTCCATACACAGTTTACCCACCAGGCTTCTTCATTGGCCTAGTGTGGTGTGGTGGCCCGCCTCTTGAGAAGCTCTGCTCTTAATGAACAACTAAAGCAAGGTGTGCCATGTGCTGTGTCTAGGCAATAGAAATGTCCTGCCGTTCGGCCGAGCACAGAGCCCAGGGTCTGGTCCGGGAGCTGGAGCTGGAGATAGCCGAGCTGAAGAAAAGAAGTGCAGCTCTGAGTCAGCTGGTGCAAATGGACGACTACATACTCTTCCTCAAGGTATGGCTAGGGATGACCAAATGGAACTGGAAGATGTGTAAACAAGCAGGCAGAGGGATCCATTGATCAACCAAACAAATGAAAACATGCAATGAACTCTCCGACTTCCCATTACGTTACAATGTGCAAATATTGTTAATTAAATATCATATACTCCATGTGCAATAGCATTTGTAGGGTAAAGGGGCATTTAGCAGACACTTTCGTCCAAAGCTACCCACTGAGCTACTGCTTCCCCGTCAACAAACCAGATTCTAGCAGAGCTTTTTCATCATTGTGACTAGAGAGTTAGATCCAAGCATAATACTTCAAAGTTGTCGGGAATCTAAGTTAACAGTACTTCAGGATTTGACATTTACAAGTTAAGAAGTGATAAGGACAGTAAATGGGAATCTTGCCGAAACCCGGGATTGAACCAGGGACGTTTAGATCTTCAGTCTAACGCTCTCCCAACGGAGCTATTTCGGCCTACGTAGTCTTTAAATATGTTTTTTTAATATAATATTCTGTGGATACACTGTATACACTGTATATGCACATTTTTCAGTATAATATGTTTTTTGGTAACTGTAATTTTTGTTGTGCTTTATTTCTTTATTATTCTCTATCAGGCCTCCCCTGATATCAGACAGAATTGTCCACACTGTCCACACAATTTTAGGCAATTTTGATTTTCCCGATTACTACAGATTACTAGAGATCAACTTATTTGCCTGACGTCATTTTAAGTCAATACTGATGCGTTATACAGCAGGAGAATCCAAAAAACATCTCACCTTTGAATAAATGACTCGAAAGCAGAGTGCTGTTTGGATTTCCAAGTAGATGTTTCTTTAAATCGTTTTTAAAGAAGCCTCAACACCAGCGTCTATAACAGTGGCCATTGTGGTTATTACTCCTTATTGACAATGGTGGACAGCTTGACTGCAGCTTGACAACAGCTTGACCACTGATTGGCTAATCGCTATCCAATCAGTTGAGGACAGCGGCACTCTTTGGATAACTGCTTTTCAACAGAAATCACTGTTTCGTGTCACGATGTCAGGCCAGAATCAGTGAACCTGGTGGAGTGGGCAGCTTTAACAGTCTGGACACAGACAACTTGTGGCCATCATGAGCATTGAAATTATGACAGGCAATTGACCTCCAGATTGATAAAGTACTCTTCAATCTGAACAGTAAAGGACAAATGACTTGCATATGATCTTTTTAACTCTGCTCCCTCCCTTTAGACATTCCCCGTTCTTGCAACTCCCCCGAAGACTAAGAACTGGTCCGAGACCCACTTGAACTGTGAGCTGACGTCTGGGTCTTTACTCCAGACCATCACACACATGGTGGCACGCTGCCAGGAGGACCTCAGGAAACTACCAGAGTTGGTGTTCAGGACCGAAGGGAAGATAGGTGGTTATTCTTCATGGATCAAATGTTTGGAGAAATGTTGCCTTTTACTATCTCAATGATTTATGGCTTGATTGTGAAACAAAATCATAGAATTTGTATGAACAATGAATAAAATTAAACAATTAAAGTTGTCAAACTTCAAACACATTTCCATTTCCAAGAAGTGTCTTCACAAGATCTCTGTACCATTTTTACTTCACCTCCAGGAGCCATTACCACAATGTAGCAAATCCATAACCACATTATTTACATACAAATTACATAATTTTAAACTCAACAGGCAGAATAGATAACTATGTGGTTGTGCAGTGCATTTCAAAACTAGAGCGACGTTAAGCAGTCTGTTTAGTTTGTGGCCGAGGTGCATGATGTTTGGGTGAGCATTTGAAGATGATGTTCATCATGAGTTTAGCTTTGGCTATATTAACATATGTTACTGTAGGCCAAGTTAATGTTTACTGATGTAAACTACTGTATGTGTTTAACTTTTCATGAATTAGGTCAGCAAGCTTCTACCGAGCAAGCTGTATCCCGGATCATTCCAAGTAAGTGTACTAAGTGAAAGCACCAAATGCATGTTAGACAGCAGTGTAGTCTACTGGTAATAGCATATATCTGAAATCAAAGTCTGCTCTAAGAATGAAAAGTGATAAGTAATACTACCAATAATGATATGGTCTATTTCCTCTGCAGAGGTGAGAAGGGTGCAGGAATATGCAGGTAAATACATGCGCACACGTGAAAGCACACTTTTAATCTAAATCCCAACCATTTGACTTGCATAGTAGTATTCCAACCTATGTTTACCGTCTTCTGTCAGAGGACGTCACCCTGGACCCCAACACAGCCCACCCACGGCTGATCATCTCGGTGGACGGGAAGCAGGTGTGCTGTGGGGATCGGCACCAGCCGGTGCAGGACACGCCCGAGCGCTTTGACCGCGTGGTGTGTGTACTGGCACGGCAGGGCTTCACCTCGGGGCGACACTACTGGGAGGTGGGCTCTCTGCACCCGCCACCACTCTGTCAGCCATCACTGTCACTGTGCTGAAGTACACGTGTTTGGATTTGAGACTGTTTTATACTAGGTATATGCATGTATGCACCTCAGTATTTGTGTGTTTAAAGGGGTAGTTTGGAATTGTGGACATAGGACCTCATTTCCAAGTTATCCTATGTGTTATTTATCATTGGAGACGTTTTCAACAAACTTCATTCAGTTCTTCAAGTTGCAGAGTTCGCTGGTGCTAGGCTAGCGCAAGTCAACGGTTTCGGCTAGCCTGCTAATAAAAACTTAGTGGTACTCACTGCCCAGTACACCCGAGGCAAATACATTATAACAGCAGACTATCAATGTAAATGTCTGTGATGATAGAATAATGTTAGAAATAAAACCAACCTCTCCAATGATAAATAACACAGGAAATGAGGTCCTATGTCTAAATTTCCAAACTACCCCTTTAAGTTTTGTTGCTCAAATTTTACAACATCGTCTTCAAAATAAATACAAACACAAACACAGAGTGCACAAACACTGTATAAGACACTGGAGGGGCATATTGAAAGGTTTATTGTTAATCATAAAGCCTTTCTGATTTTGAGGTGTCTTTGTCCCTCAGGTGAAGGTTGGGGACAAGACAGACTGGGACTTAGGAGTGGCCAGCCATGCCATCAACCGCAAGGGCAAGATCACGGTGAGTCCTGCCCACGGCTTCTGGTTCCTGAGTCTGCGTGACCGGACGGACTACGCCTTCCGCACGGATCCCGCTACTCCCCTGTCCCCCAGCCTCAGACCCTCGCGCATCGGCGTCTTTGTCGACTGCGACAAAGGACAAGTGTCGTTTTATGATGTGGAGGCTAAGGCGCTCATCTACACATTTGTGGATACGTTTGCTGACATGATCCACCCCTTCTTCAGCCCCTGCACCAATAAATCAGGTCAAAATGATGCAGCACTCGTTATCTGCCCTGTTGTCAGCACAGAGTAGATCAAACTCAAGGTTCAACGTTGAAGAAAATGTACCTGTCTGAAACGTACTGGCATCAAGACAATTTTTACTGGCTCTCACAGTACTGTAAATCACAAGTGCTATTTTTGTTTACCTCACAATACCCTTAACAATACTAGAGTACTTTGTGCTTGTGCCAAATAAAGAACACTTGGAGGATTTCAACTTTATCATTCAAATATAAATATGTATTTTTATATTACTCAAATCTTTGAGCACTAACCTGATCGGGACAGTGAGTTGAAGGTTTTCTGTCCCAACCTGACTTTTTATGGCCCTGGGCCAACTGCTGCGCTTATTGTAGAACCTTTAATAACTGAATTTGTTATGCTGAGTCTTACCCCGTCCTCATCCCGTCAGTGAATCAATACTATTTTTGTGCACAGATTTAATCTGGAAATAATTATGGATTGATTCCTCATCGACAACTGAAACAAAGGACAAGGTCTATGTCCTGTCCTCTGCAAACCTTACATTTACCACAGCTTTTTCAAAAACATTGTTTTTTTATATTCGCAATTATAATTTTTATATATCATATATACTTGATATATAAATCACATCTACTTAATATGTGCAATATTGCACATAAAGCAGGGACAGAGTAAATGTGTTGCATTGGATATAGTATGGTGTGACAAAATATTACAGCTTTGTTTCTAAATGTCACCAATAAACTGATAATTAATTTTACTGAAATTAATTTGAAAGGTTATAGTGACAATGTTGTATGATTTCTGCCTCGACCAGTTGCTACCATATAATCTAATCTAAATCAACATGATGGAGTCATGTCGAACCTTAGCTGTGACGGTTATTAATTTCTCTCTACCCTTCATAATCCCTAATTTTAATCCTGGTTAATCCCTCCTTTTGTCTTTTGCTTTCTTATACTTGCACCATGTTTTTGCAGCTGAAGGGGCAGGTAGTTAGCCCTGCCAAGACAAGAACACTGCCCAGGGCAAGCACGCCCCCTTGGGTAACTGCAAGTATAGCAAACACAAGATTTTACTCTGGCTGGGAGTCAACTTACAAAATACTATATATCAGGTATAGGGTGAAATTGTATTTATTTTTGCTATTTGCAGCTATCGGCATGTACATGCATATACAGATATATTTAGATAGTACATTAAAAAAATGCATTTTTTCCCCACATGTATTAATGTATTATTTTACATTTATTAAACCTTTTAATAAAACCAAATATTGTAAAACATGCAATGTACTAACAGAATTACAATTATTATTCAACCTGTCATTGTCAGCATAATCAAACCTTGATTTATTATAAACATGATGTACAATTTTTAAAATATAAAAAGTATACGAAAGTCTAAACATACAGTATACATACAAGAGAGGTGATGAACAAATTATCTTGGGTGCTTACCTCCAGTAAGACCAATTTTGATTTCATATTGATAGTCATTCAGTGTTTGTCTGTAAAGTATCTGTCCATTGAACATCTTATGCATTATGTTATGTTTTATTCTCAAGTAAATATGTCTGAATGCAAGAATGTCAATGATTATGATTGACATAATAAATAATGTAGCTTCTCTTTAATCTATACCTTTATGATGGTATGGGATATATACCTCTTCCTTGGAATGTAAAAAGAGAACACATTTTATATTAACAGAAATATGACAATCCTTAAGATAAATGCATCAGTAAGTTAATACAAAATGTATTTACAGTGCTAAATCAATTTACGCATGTGATCATATTAAGTACAAACCTCTTCATAGCAATGTTAAAAAGTTAGTTTTTGATGTACATTTATATGAAGTTAATAGAAAAATGCAATTAGCTCTGCAAAAAAAGGCATGCAACAGTATGTAATAATTGTAATAACAATCTCATCAACACCAATCTGACAATTCTGACAAACTGTTGGGGGGTTTTCTGCAGATGCAGATAGTTCAGGAAGGGTTATATGCTTATGAGTCACTTTCATACTTGATATCATAGGCCACAGGCCCCTCCACGCTGAATCCAAGGTAGAAGGATACTTCCTCATGGCTGTAACCACTGCGAATGTCTCCCAGGTAAACTGGACGCACTGGTATTTTAATGTTGGCAGCAAAATGAACATAAATGCAGCGGCTTTCAGATTTACCTTTAATGCGTAGCAGCACCTTTTGAACATCAGGGTCTTTCCATACAGCACCAGATTGCCAGAGATGATGTGGTTTGCATGTTTGACCACTGAGAGTGGGCTTTTGCATGACAATTTGGTCAAGCTGCCGTTTGGAAACTATTTGTTTTAGTCCAGTGGACCTCCCAAGGAAGAAGTGAGCAATGGCACTTCTTGCGTGCATCATGTGGTCAAAGCGCTTATGATACGACCTCTTAGCTGATGTCACATAGGTACTGATGTTCCGGTATGTTGCTAGGTTGTCAGGGTTGCTGCCTCCTGTGGGCCACATGAGCAGCATAGGTAGGTAGTACAGCTCTGTACAATTTGAATTGGTCCCTTCGATTTGCAGTGCTTCGTTGATATGGGACACCAATTGTTCATGTTTTAGCAATTTTGCAGTTGGCTTGATACTGTGAAGAACGATGTTTGCCAGTATGAAATTGACCCTGTCAGACGTTGATCGCTTACATTCATTGAAAAATATAAACTGCCATTTTTCAAGAATTTTCTCCATTTCAATTGCATTCTTCTCATACATCAGCTGCAGGATTCCAGCAAAAGTGTCAGCACGTTTAGTTTCTAGGTATAGTCTCTGATCTACTATCTCCTGGCCAAGACTTAATTTGGGTTTACTGGATTTTTCTTTTTTTTTCTCCTCCACTGAATGGCAGAATACCTGGATGTACTTTTTAAAGCACTCAAGCATCTTTGATTTGTTTCTAGAATCAAATGTCTCCCTCTCTATTGATCTAGGTTTCATGTATGTAAAGTATTCCTCAAAAATACAGAAAATTTCCTTTAGCCTTTGCTGCAGAGAAACCAAAAACTCCTCATGATCTCTTAGTACATCAAAGAAGTGGGCATTTGTTTTGCTGTTCAGGTTTTGAAAGCTGCTTCTTTGTAAATTCCCTTTGAGTATTTGCACGATAATGTCTTTTTTGTGTCTATCACTGATGCTGGAAAGAGGTATTCCTTGAATGACCTGCAGAACATTGAGAATGACTTCTGACTCTCCATTGTAGCCTGACATATTGTAGGTCCGTTGTCTTTTTCTGTCAAGCAGATCATTTGGGTCAAGTGACTCCTCCTGCTTAGCTAGGTCCTGTGAGTGCCTGAAAGCATCTATGGCATTGGATGCTAATCTAAGACACTTGTCAAGGACTTCTGGGCTAAGGTCTTCAAGGTGGCTACTTTCTTCTTTCAGTTGACTCTTGTACACTTGTCCAAGTGTGTCTGCAATGTAGGAATTCGATTTTTTGTCAAGTGCATTCTTTGCCCACTGAAGGGACGATGTGAAGTCTTTGATTTTAATGCAGAAATGTCTTGCTAGTGCTTGTGGCAATGTTGCACTTTTTTCAAATCTTAAAGTTGCCTTTTCTAAGACATCCTTGACTTTGTCAGGTGTCTCATCCTTATATATATGCTCAATTAAAGGAGAAAACAATGTATCTTTGTCATCCCCCTCTTCCTTCCTGTTCCGTTTGATTAGCATACTTTGGATGTTTTGGACGAGTGAATCTTTTCCCATCGTGGTTTTGTAAAGAAGGTCACAATGCAACATGTCAATAATGATCTCACTATGAGAAAGTGTGTGTTTCTGAGTGAACCATTCAAGGCAGCTTCTGGCAATCATCTGGTGTAAGAATCGGACTGCTTGGTAGGTACCATGCTCTTCAACAGTGAAGTTGATAAACAGTGTGAAATAGGGATTCATTTTATTTGCAAGTGTTTCCTTCCTCCAAAATAAACTGGTTATGCCCACTAACTCCTCACACAGAGAGAGTGACAGGTAGGACCCATCAACATATGTATTCAGCAATGCTAAAAAACTGATCAGTCTGCCCTGTTGGGAAGTTTCGTCCAAATCCAACAGAGTGTTGCTCACCAGATTTGTGATATAGGCTTGACTGAAATTATTGGTCATAATCATGAAGGCATAGAATGTTTCAGGTTTCATGTTGTTGTCCTTCAGTTGTTTAAGTTTTGCAGAAAACAAACTCTGCTCTTTGGGAGACAATGTGTTATTGATAAAGACATTCCCAAAGTAGCTTTTTTTCGAGCATTTGCTGGGGAACTGGGATCTTTCACAATTCAGTATTATTATTGTTGGAGTATTTTGTGGATTTCTTCCATTCAGCACATTGAGGATGGACTGTTTTAGATCCCCTACATCGTTCCAGTTGTCCACCAACAGCAGAACAGGTGTGTAGACTGATTGGTCCTGGTTTCCACATGTCAAAAGCTTCTTTACTTGGGCTGCTACCTCGTTGTTCAGTGCCATACTGTTATTCACAATGGCACATCGGAATTTATTCCTCAAATTCCAGAGAACATGCATTGCGAGAGTTGTTCCTCCACAGCCCGGGTGATGAAACAGATCAACTATAACACATGTTGATGCGAAATGTGTGGAAGTGATCAGCTTATAAAGATCCATGTATTTGTCTCGTTTGATAAATGCCAGGCTTCCTGGCATCTCTGAGAGGTAAAAGTTCCACCACGTGACGCGTCCCCCTCTGTAAAACTCCTCTTCAGTTTTCTTTTTAAACTCGTCAAATGACTCATTTGCCTCGATTTCTGTGTTCTCGCATTCATTTTCACTCAATATATCTAAAACTGTCATCATCTCCTCATCTTTCCTACTCAAGATGACTGAGCTAGAACTGGAGGATGGCAGGTATCTCTCAGAAGACTGGGTATGTGGTCCTGTCAGCTTGTGGATGGTGCAGTTAATTTCATTCAGACTCAGTTCATATATGCATTTATTAGTGATATCCACTTTGCAACGTGTCTCAATAAGTTGTTTCCATTGCTTGAAGACATCAGAGTCTTTGCATATGCACAACATATTATCGCTGCCTTCCAATGTGCGATACAATGCACAAAATGCCTCCATAATCGCACTTGAGATGTCAGTGACTGCTGAGTGTAGAATGAAAACCACCAGTACGTGATCTTTAGAAAGCAGTTCTGAATTCCAGAGGAAGGAAATCATGTTGTTCATTTCACTGCATCGCTTCTTAAGCCATTCACTGGGTTGTAATGGTTTATTATCCATGCTATCATCCTTTACCCTTCCATTGCAGAACACCCAGCTTGGTTGCTGAAAGAGGTTGAGCTTTCCAATGAGAGCTGGAATACTTTCTCCGGTTGTATACATTGATGGGTAGTGAAGGTTAGCTATGCAATCCTTGCGGTAAAATGTACATGTTCCATTTACGTCTGATTCTGGGTCAAATTCCAGCACTGCAAAGGGTTTGATTTCTTTTAGAAAGCTGAGGTTCTCCAGCTGACTTGAGGGACATTTGTCAGTGACAACAATGAACTCGATGTTGTCAAATGTATCTGTTCCGCACATTATCAGTTGTTTAAGCGTTTGCCCCTGGTGGCTTTGTGAGGGTGGTCTATTATTCCTCTCTTCTGCAGATTTGCGTGCTCCTGCCCACACCTTCACTTTGTCAGTTATGCTTCGTATTTTCTCTTGTGTTACTCTGGGATTAGGATCTGCCAAAATATTGATGGTCAATGGGCCTTCACGAACAAACAGACATTGTGTTTTCGATGTTTGCAGTTTCTCTCCTTCTGATGCTGTTTTTAGGAAAGTGTAGAAAATATTTTCTTGTGTCATAGAAAATGTTGGAATGACATCAACCTCAATCACCCATTTTTTTGAGCTTGTTCCATCCAGACACAGAATCTGATAGAATTTAGGTGGCCTGATGCATGTTCTTGCAACATTCAAGTGTTCCTCATCAAAGTACTCAGTTAGACTTGATTCAAATGCTTCCCTATATTTACTTTCGGTGAAGATTTGTTGTCCAATTACTTCACCACATTTCGTTCCAGGCTGGCTTTTCACTCCAAAATGAATGGTCCCATTTGTACGAGAATTCATGCAGCCTGCAGCAAAACAGAACGCTTCCTTTATGAATTCATGAACTATCTCTTTTTCAGAGAACTCTTCTAGGCTTGGTAGAATCTGGTACTCATGCACAGGGTCCAGTAGATTGCCTGGACCCACTTTCGGAGGAAGTATGTCATTCTCTTTGTAAAAGAAAGCTTGGTCAATACTGTCAAAGGGCCGGGTTGGACTTATTGTTGCCAAGTTGGGACCTGTTGCAGAGCTTTTGGATGACAACTCAACCATACCTTCGAAACATATCTCGTTATCAGTTGCCTCCCCAGCTACTCTGAATTTATCTTTTTGTTCTTCCACTAGAAGCATTGATGACATTTGACTTGAGAATCCACTGTCAGATGACTCAGTTTCCACGTCTGTATTTGTAGCCAGAGCTGCGGGTTGTTTATCTGTTGCTTTCAGCCTAACTGGACTTGAATGCTGTTGCATATGTAAATGGCTTATCTCTGTGTTGCTTTTAAACTTCTTTACCTGCCGTAGGATTTGAAGAGCCGGTG
The DNA here is from genome assembly GCA_027123135.1 of Urophycis floridana. Lineage (NCBI taxonomy): Eukaryota > Metazoa > Chordata > Actinopteri > Gadiformes > Phycidae > Urophycis > Urophycis floridana. The sequence continues at coordinate 680,962 of JAOPUI010000100.1, read as the reverse complement.
CGTGTGGGACACCTAAATCAAACAGGTCTTGTTTTTCATAGCAGACCAAGCAAGACCCTGACAACTCTTGGTCATAGAGTCCACTCACAATCTTCTGTGGGACTTTAAGATGGTTCAGCCACTCTTTCACATCATCCTTAGTCCATTCCTCCATCATTTGTGGTAGTCTATCAAGGTCTTTCTGCAACCACAGGGACATGTATTTTATGTATGAAATATGTAATATATATTAACTGTATTTTAATGAAGGAGTAATAGCGATAAACCACTTTTGCTGTTTAAAGATGATTCACCAAAGCAACATACCTGTTTTTCTTCTGCCGCTTCACCCAGACTCAGATTCCTGTAAACATAAAATATAATACATATGTAAAAATCTAAATATAATGGAATGTTTTAGATTTCATGATCAAATGTAATACATTCAACAGGTATAATGTACATGATACCTGTCTTGCTGTGGATCAGTCTCCTGACATGTAAAATTGACAGGTTCAGGCATTGAGCGGTCACTCTTTAAGGAGAGACAGCTGGGGGAACTGGCTCTTCCATCCGGTTTGTCATCCATCTTCCTCCCCGTCAGGAAGAATGTATCACTCTGTATTATGGGTGACATTTATTCATGTTAATTTATGACAAAAGTATAGATAAAAACATAAATGCCATGCATCACAACCACAACAATTCACAATTTTAAAAAGTTGCCCTTTTTCAAGTCTAAATATTTGTTCAGTTAAGTTCTGTTCTGATAATTGTGAAATGAACCAACTCAAAAAAACATCAAGAAATTCACTCAATTGTCGTAATCGTAAAATAAAAGCATTATGTAGTTGATAATGAAAACACAAATACAAAATGTGTAATAGTGGCTCAGGTGATGAATTTGGAAATTGTTCATGGACAGCTGTGACATTCTGATTAGTAGAAGAATCAGTTGCAAGGTATGCAGTGACTCTCACCAACGGTTACTAAAGAAAAAGTACCAATGATGTAGAAACAACCCACAACATGAACAGAATCACGATCAATCATTATTGCACAACAAATATCTAACTATATAACTAGAAGGTACATAACCTGAAGAAAATGTGAAGTGGGCTAGCTGACCGCAAGCTTAGATATCTACACCGTAGGAATCCAGGGAAACAGACCAACAGTTTGATATTTAATTAACATGTCATGCGTTTATATAAATGACCACAACTCGGACTGCAAATATTAGGCCTTATATAAAAATAATGCACGCGACCCGCTCATTTAAAAATATGCTGTTGATTAGCTTAATCATAGCATTACTGGCTTATGTTACACCCCAGGAAAAGGGGGAATAAGGAGTGCCAAGAGTGATGCAGCTTTCCTCATTGAAGGCGTTTACTCAAGTGAAAATATTTGTAATAAATATTACAAATACCAAATACCAGTCAATGTCAGGCCACACAGATTTGCACTCTATTTATATATTTACATTTATCACAGTTTTATGTTTATATTTCTGTACAATTTTATTTTATACATAATACACCTGCTCATTCTCTGTGTCTGCCGGAAACCATAGCAACGACATTTTGATGCC
>JAOPUI010000100.1:609909-621773 GCA_027123135.1 Urophycis floridana | reverse complement strand
AGCTTTTCTCGTGTGAGACGTAGCGAAACAACGTTTTGAGCTATATTTATGTTTATTTAGGATTTTACTTTACTACATCTTTATTTAGTAATCACATTATAGCAGACTATCGCTAACAAATCAATTCATATGATGCATGCTGATATTCAAGCAGTATATGTTGTTTGGGATTGGGTTTGGGTTTTTGTTGTTAGCGCTTCACAATAAAAGCCCAGCAGATAATCACTTGTCCATTACCAGGAAAGCAATGTTATGAGTACACAATCAGATGAACTTGTTAATACAGGGATGAGCTACATTTGCAAAGTAAAGTAAAATGAGTGGCACAGTGGTAAAATGTCATAAAGCTTAGTGAAAGGAGGACATGGAAATGTTTTTGTCTCTTCTGGCGTTGTCCAGTTTACATACAACTTTAAAATGAATGACACAATATTAATCCCAAGGAGTTGCATGTTTTACAGCATCAAACACAAAATAAAATAACTAAACAGGACACAATATATGAACTTTGTCTATGTGATTGACTATTGGGGTAAAGAGAGTCATGGAAATAGTTTAGCTTTTTTGATTAAAAAAAGAAAAAAAATACGAAGTTGAGTAAAAGTAAATAAAAGTATCCAAACTTCCAAAAATGTATAGAAATCCTCATCTCAATCAGCAATAACAATGATCTGAAGGTTTCTGTTTCAAAATCCCACTTAATTATACTTTAAATCAAGTCAAAGGTTTTCGGTCATGTTAACACATTTCATACAGTCTGCCATGTTGGTTTGTAGGATATTGCAATTTAAAATATACAATCAATCAATATAGTGACTATGTGTGTAGTAGGCCTTGTAGCCTGTATCAACTACACTGTGTATATGCTAATATGTGTATCACATTATTGATCAATTGATCATGCGTGTGTGTGTGTGTGTGTGTGTGTGTGTGTGTGTGTGTGTGTGTGTGTGGCTACAGCTGACATAGGGACACTGAGGAAGTAAAGGTTTCAAAACCAAACCCAAACCCAGGGTACAGGTCCTGGGTGAATGTGGACTGGAAGGTGTGGATGTGTGTCAGTGTGTCTGAGGACCCTCCTGCACCTGGGGACACTCTAAAGAAGGACAGAGTGCCTGCAGGGTGATCCAGAAATACTCCTACTTTGTTCGAGCCAGCAGGCCGGAGACAAATGTCTTTTTTACTACCGTTGTACCAGGCAGTGTAAGAACCACTTTCACAATGAAGACGCCAGGACTTGTCGTTCCTTCCAAACCTGCTGGCGTCACCATCGCCCCTCCTTGGGATTCCTATGTATGTTGCTGCGATATTGACAGATCCTGTCCACTCTACCTCCCAGTAACAGCGGCCGGTCAGATTCTCACTGCACAGCACCTGTCTCCAGTGGCTAAATCTCTCTGGGTGATTGAGATATGACTGCTGATCCCCGACCTGCATCCTCTTTTTGTTCTCAGACAGGAAGAGCTTCTGGTGGGCTGTGTTTCGGTCCAGTGTGAGTTCACAGGCATCTGACAGGAAGCAAGACACCATTAGGGTACTGTGATTACTGCAGTTAAGACAATAGAATGAATAATAGAATGAATAATAATAATTTGGCTGCAAGTTTAGTGGACTGATTGAGGATTCACCAACAGCATGTCTATCAACAGTTTGATGAGGATGCATGATCATCTCCATTCCCTTAAGGATTTGAATGAATAGAAGTTCATCTACTTCTGTATGGATAGACTTTAATTCTCAAAAGTCAGTGTGTGATGTGTGGATTACAAATAAACAGGCACTTACACTTATTTACTCCTGATTTCAGCCTTGACACTCCACAGTGTGCCACACTGGGGGGTAAAAAAAAAAGTGAGAGCAGCATGTTGTCTTTAAAATGAAAGCATTCACATACATAATTTTCCAATATTGGGTTTAACGTTTTTTATAAGAAAACAATATTCAATCAATATCGTAATCCTTAATAGGAGACATTGTCACTGCGTATTAAGCTGTCCTTTCCATACCTCAGTTTCCAACGTTGATCCTTCAGTCCAGCAGAGAGAAGTGCAACTCCTGATTCTCCTGGGTGATTGTAGCTCAGGTCCAGCTGTTTCAGATGGAGGGGGTTGCAGCTCAAAGCTGAGGCCAGAAAAGCACAGCCTTCCTGTGTGATCTGACAACCAGACAACCTACACACATGTGTAGATATACATTTAATATACAACAATACATAAAATAACAAAGGTTCAGCTGTTGAACAGATAGAGTAAAACTGACCTGAGAGTTTCCAGTCTACACTGTGGATCTCCCAGTCCAGCAGAGAGCAGCTTCACGCCTGAATCGTGCAGATCATTGGTACTCAGGTCCAGCTCTCTGAGACTGGACGTGTTGGAGCTGAGAACTGATGCCAGAGCTTCACAGCATCTCTCTGACAAATTGCATACTCTAAGCCTTTCAACATAAGCAAGGACATTCCAAAACCATGTTAATGATGCTAATTAAATATAAGATATAATATAATTCAGTGTAAAATATGAATTGCATTTGATGTGAATGCTTTAATTCAAAATTACATAGTACACAGTGCAAGCATTATTTTTATCCATTTTGTTTTTTGTTTTTTAACTTGAAAGTCCAGTTTGTAAATTTGAGGTGGCCATGAGCAGTGAAGTTTCAGATTGCAACCAACGCCAATCCCCCCATCACCCCTCCTTTTCCAGCAACTACGGTGGCCGGTACTGGCATGTATTATGCAAGTTGCCATTAATTACTTCCAAATTAATGTAAAGCATTGAGGAACCAAGTGTCAAGCGATGAGGATAGACTTATGAATTGTACTTAGTTGTAGTATGTAGTCTAAATGCAAAACTATAGGTCATAGCCTACAAGTTAAGATCTTTTTTATTGAATGTGATTGGTGGTTGCAGGTTTTGCAAAAAAAGGCCAATCACACTGGGGTATCTTCAGTCACTATAGACACTGTATATGTTGCAGGACGTGGCAGAGGTAAAACCCTTTTACTTAATGCGTCCATAGAGGTAAACGACATTCATAGACTCATAATTATCGTGTTCTGTTTGTATGTGTTGATCAGTCATCTCGATAGCAGTCAGCACTACATGCCAATATTTACTTACAATGGTGTGTGTGAATATCGGTTGCTTTTGATAACATGATTGTGTGCAGTACCATCGCTACAGTTTTGTTTTGAATACCAACTTTCTCCAAAAGAGTGAGAGCCTACTTTTAGTTATCATACAGGGAAACTACCTCAAAAACTAATGTTTCCAAACACATGGAAATAATCCACACCCCCTTATTAGAGTCAGCCTCATCCACAAACTGCCACTTGCTGCACTTTTTACCATCTGCGCAGTGGTTCATGTCTCCATCCGAGAGCAGGTAAAGATTATCAGACACTTCTGAATAATAACCCCACAATGTGTGTAGATGTGTGGCTCTCTGCCTGGCCACCTGTTGACTTTGATATTCGCATCCGAGAGGGTTAGCTTCCTGGATACCAAGTAAAACTCTGCAGAGTGTGTGCTGCATTCCATATACAACATTGCTCATTATAATGCTCTAGCACAATGACGGTACGAAAACAGAATCCCAAATGGGTCAAATTCATGGGGATAACAGCCTCACTTCCTCCTCTACTCCTAGACCAAAACAGGTTTTTTTCAAACACATTCTCTCCAGTCATCTCGTCTGTCCAAGATAAAATTCAGAATGATCAAACTTGTATCATACTCAAGCTTTATTTTTACTTTTTACATAGGGAAATATAAAATAATTTAAATTGCATTTAAATACAGCAGTTGAATTCCAAATAAAAGTTATTGCAATGATTTATGTATTTATTCATGTATCTATTAAGATGTATTTACTTGTCATAAGTAACACTGACCTGAGAGTTTTCAGTGTACAGTCTTGACTCTTCAATCCACAAGAGAGCTGCTCCACTCCTGCATCCTGCAGATCATTGATACTCAGGTCCAGCATGCTCAGACTAGAGGACTTGGAGCTGAGAACTGGGGCCAGGGCTTTGCAGCATCTTTCTGACAGATTACAGCCAATCAGGCTAAAAAAAATGCAATTCCATGTTACAATAATATGTTGAAGAAAGCAATCATCTCTGAAGAATTGATGTGTGTTATTACATTTGTGTTGGTTGTGTGAAGGGAGATGTTTCTAAAATACAATTCTCAAGTAACTCACACATTACAAAATGGCAATAGTTTTGATTGAAATATGAATATTACAAAAATGTCATGATGTCATTTATACATGTATATTTTGCTGCATGTTATATATCTGTGCACATACAAAGATGTTTTAGAGGCTTTGACCACCGGCAGCAGCCTCAGAAGACCCTCCTCCGAAGCAGGGTATTTATTCAGGTCAAACACATCCAGCTCCTCTTCTGATGACAGTAAGATGAAGACCAGAGCTGACCACTGAGCAGGGGAGAGAGATTCCTTGTGGATTTTTCCTGATGTCAGGTACTGTTGGATCTCCTCCACTAGGGAACAGTCATTGAGCTCATTCAGACAGTGGAACAAATTGATGCTTGCCTCTGGAGAGAGTTCATCATTTAGCTTCTTCTTTATATAATGAACTGTTTCCTGATTGCTCTGTGTGCTTACTGTCCTTCCCAGCAGGCCCTGTAGGAGAGTATGATTGGTCTTTAGAGAAAAACCCAGGAGGAATCGGAGGAACAAGTCCAGGTTACCGTTCACACTCTGTAAGGCCTTGTCCACAGCACTCTGGTAGAAGAGTTTGACGGCAGCTGGATTAAGCAATTTTACTGATGGTGTTTTTTCTGAGAGTACATTGCGACCACTGTTGAAAAAGGACAGGAAGACATAAAGGGCAGCGAGAAACTCCTGGATGCTCAGATGGACAAAACAGAACACATTTTCCTCGTACAGCCACCACTCCTCTTTAAATGTCTGGACAAACACTCCTGTGTACTCCAAGGCTGCTCTGATATCAATGCCACACTCTGTCAGGTCTTTCTCATAGAAAATCAGGTTGTTTTTCTCCAGCTGGTTAAAAGCCAATTTTCCCAGGGACATAATGATCTTGTTGCTCTTCCTTTTCCAGCATGAATCTTTTTCAGCTTTCCCAAAATACTTCATGTTCCCCAGTATGCACTGAACCATCAGGAAGTTGATGTACATCTGAGTCAGAGTCTTTGGTACATCCTCTTCTCTCTTGGTTGTCAATACTTCCTCCATAACTGTAGCGGTGATCCAACAGAAAACTGGAATGTGACACATGATGTGGAGGCTTCGTGATTTTTTGACATGAGAGATGATTGCACTGGCCAGCGTATTATCTTTAGATCTTTTCCTGAAGTACTCATCCTTCTGGAAGTCGGTGAACCCTCTCACCTCTGTCAACATGTGTACACACCCAGCAGGGATCTGATTGGCTGCCGCAGGGCGTGTGGTTATCCAGATGCGAGCAGAGAAAAGCAGGTTGCCCCTGATGAGATTCGTCAGCAGCACATCCACTGAGGTCGACTCTGTGACATCGGTACAGATCCGGTTGTTCTGGAAGTCCAGAGGAAGTTGACACTCATCTAGACCATCAAAGATGAAGACAACTTGGAACTGGTCGTAGTTGTAAATTTCAGCTTCTTTTGTTTGAACAAAGAAGTGATGAAGAAGATCCACCAAGCTAAACTGTTTCTCTTTCAGTAAATTCAGCTCTCTGAAAGTGAAGGGAAATGTGAAGTGTATATCATTGTTGGCTATGCCTTCAGCCCAGTCCAGAGTGAACTTGTGAGTTAGGAGGGTTTTACCAATACCGGCCACTCCAGTTGTCATTATCGTTCTGTTCCATTGATATTGTCTACGTAATTGTTTAAAGATGTCTTCACATTTGATTAATGTTTCCTCCTTGGCTGATTTCCTGGGAGCTGATTCAATCTGTCTGACCTCATGTTCATTGTTGACCTCTCCACCGCTGACTCTCTCTGTGATGTAGAGCTCTGTGTAGATGTCATTTAGAATTGTTGACTGTCCTGCCTTAGCGATTCCCTCAAACACACGCCTGAAATTCTTCGCCAAATGACTCTTGATTTTGTCTTGACACGTGACAGCTAAACGGTCTAAATGAAGAAACAACAGAAGACTTCAGTCAGAGGGTGCACAGGGAATATGAGAATATTTCCAATTCAATATCATGTATTTAGTGTCATCAGGATGTTTGACTTGTGCAATATACTATTATCTGAAAGAGTGTTAATAATGTTCTCCAAATAAGAATCTCTTACTGCGCTGCAGAGAGTGGGCCAGCTCCTCCTGCTTCAAATGCTTTAGGCAGAGTAGGATGATGTCTACAACTCCCGCCATGGCGCACCTCCTCTGCTCCTCTAAATCACCATCCATCACCAACTCCTCTTCCTTCCTTTGACTCTCTGAGCCTTGTGGGTTATGTGGGCAGATAACCCTCCAGATCTTCTTCAGCTCCTTGTCTAAAAAAGCATGTGCCTTCTCCTCAGCCATCTGAAACAGAAAGAACAGAAATGAGAATTGAAATTAGATGAGAACTTTACTCTGAACTAACTGCGGACATCAGAGTTATCTTGTCCTACATTCACGTTCCGCTGGTCTAAGGGAGAGGCCAATATTTTGTTGCACATTTACACACCATAATCATGGAGGTCGGTTCTGTTTGATGCTGCTGTTCAGACTGACCACTGGCAACCTTTGACCTCTCTTGGTATTTGTTTCTGTGGAGAAAATACACAGACACACTCCCGCTTTCAGACTGCTACCAAGGGATGTGATTCTGGCAGAGAGACAACCCAGCTCTGATTCTCCTGCTCTGCTTACTGAATGTGATTGAGTGAAGACACTGAATCTTGAGAATTGAAGGTCTATAACTACTCTACTACGATCTCTCCTGACTTGCTAGGTCCAATCAGTTGAATCTGAACAACCCACTCTTCTGTGTTCATTGTCTTTGAATGTTTACCTCTTCTCCTTGGATGGGTGTTCATCTTTAAGGTTAGGAGGAAGGTCCATAGAGCGGTCACTCTTCATGGAGACACCACTAGGTACAAGGGAGTCTGGTCTTCTTGAAAGCAATAACAGAACACGTGCAAGTAAGGTTTCATGGATGCTCTCGGCTGTTGGATTCATATAATCACTAAATAAAAATCCTTACCGTAGGTTTTCAGAGTGGTCACTCTTCATGGCGACACAGCTGGGTACAGGGGAGACTGCCCTCTTCTGCTGCTCTGGGCTTCAACACAACACACACACAGCTTTTACTCAGACGTATGATATGGTACATCACAGTTGTACCGCTCTGAAATGGACAATAGTCACAGACAGTCAGAGATCCTCTTCTTACCGCTTAGGTTTGCTCTGGCAGCCATATTCCTCAGACAGAGTGGTTTGCGAGGCAGGAGACCGCTCCTGGATACCTTTACATGCACAGAACAACATATTGTTTCTATGATCTCCCAATGTTTGTTAAGATTCTGGTTGCCTCATGAAGGAACTCTAGAAAAGGAGGCAGTAGATAGTCAGCATTGTGAGTGTGCAGTTGATGCAAGCCTGCTATATACCAGAGTGACCACTAGATGTCAGTTCAGCCCTATGTGGCTGAACCAGATAACATAATTAAGAACATGGAGAGATGTTGCCAAAGTTCAACCTCAATCCCCCATTGTTCAATTCAGTTATACACTGTAGGCTAAACTTTATTTTCACTTAGATCACCACGTTTTGTCTCCTGTTAGTTCTCAGAAATTAGCACATGGATCCATATGGTTAGGAGATGGATTAAAGACCCAGTGTAGCCTAGGTCCACAGAGTGTAGTGAAATTAATGCATAGCCCAAACACTTTGTAATGGACTCATATGGTCTTTTTTACCGTTACATTCTGGCTGCAAGAAGAATTCTTTGACTATTGTAAAAAGCTGTCCAAAATGCCATATTTTACACCATAGTAGAGTTGAGGAAAACTGGCATAAAAGAGGGTGTTTTGAAAAACTAAAATGGTACATTTTACAACATAATAAAATACAAAAGCGTACAATGCAGTTCCATATTTGACGTTGATTTTCATCTTTACACTTTAGAAGTGTAAATATTTATAAACACAGTAAAAACAGTAAAAAACAGTACAAAAAATAGTAGGCCTACATAAACAGGCTGAATTAATTTAATTATTTCTTAATAAGAGTCCAAATACTCAGTATTGAGGTAAATAACAAATAAATGTGTTTAATGTTAGGACAAACTGAGGACAGGAAATGCACCAATTCTGCCTAAACACTATATGAAAACTCAACCAGCCCATCCTCGTGTCTGCATTTGAATCCTCTCCTGGTACATGGTACTGAGCCTCTAGTAAAGATGGCCCAGTGAGATGACAGAATAACTGCCTACCCTCACCACTGACCCCACCACCCTCAGACTTACCCCTCGGAGGTGGGCTTGTCTCCTGTTCAGCTGCTTTGAAGGACTTGGCAAGGTGTTGGGCTTCATTCACTGTGCTGGGGTTATGTTTCTGGATCCAAACACCCACATCGCCATTGACCATGTTGAGGAACTGCTCCAACATTACAATCTCTCCTATCTCTTCCTTGGTGTGGGTCTCTGGACTCACCCACCTTTGGTACAGTTCATTCATCCTTGAATACAGTTCTTCAGGGGTCTCCTCTGGTAAAAGTGTCATAGACCTGAACCTATGTCTGTAGGTCTCCATGGTTGCAGCGTTCAGTTGTTCATAGCTCAACGTGTCCTGAATGTTCATTCCTGTTCATCACTCAAACTCTGAAGAAATGTTCAATGTCCTCCCCTTCCAAAAACCTTGCCTCCATCGGCTGATTGCTGGCCCTGGTTCCTCCATGGTGTTCCTGGCTCCATGGCTGCTGAAGTGTAGCCATAAGAGCACATGGCCCCAGCAACAGGTGGAACTGAGGGATTGCCCCTGCTGAAAATGCAGATACTGATTGAAAGACTGGTTAAAAAAAAGTAGACAATTATTTGACGACGGAAAAGGCGACGCTTTTTTTGCCAAGATTAGGAGCGAAGACTACATTTTTAGTTTTAGTGGATGTTGCAATAAATACAATTCAATTAGTATATATTATGCATTTAGCGCCTGTGGTCCACTCCTCTCTTTGGAAGACAGCAAATATTCAATAAGGACAAAGCCTTTGACTTGAGCTTATCAACAAGCCAATGTGATCAAAGGTCTGCATATATAATACATTGTTAAGAGTTTTACAGCAGTGCAATAGTTTAAGACCTACTGCTGACGATGCAACATTAAATTAATCTGAAGTTATTCAATAACAGATGCACACATAATGAAAGTAGTCAAAAGACAGTGACTACATGTCTGTTGTTGAGTTTTATACCCCTAAAACCCCAAACATCAACAAGGTACTTAAAGCACTACTGGGTTTTTACTAGTACATGTTGAACATTGGTGATTGAACATGGAGGAGAATGATTTTAGGGCCCTTTCTTTAGACACTGCTGATGCATTAGAGGGGATGTTTGGTCATTTATAGCTCTCCTTAACTAATAAACTGAAAGTGGTAAAATTAGTCCCTCCCTCACAGTGGTCCCAAACATCCAGGAGAGTGGTGTGTGTGTGTGTGTGTGTGTGTGTGTGTGTGTGTGTGTGTGTGTGTGTGTGTGCGCGTGTGTGTGTGTGCATGTGTCTGTGTTATACAAGTCTCTCGTGTCCGTTTGTTCCTTTTTGGGGAATGTTTCTGATCAGTTTTGGCTATGCATATACTGCCAATGTATATGTCTCTCCTGCTACTGTATGCGGATATGTGTATACAGCCATGCGGCTATTCTGAGGCTTATGCTCATAAGTTGCATCACATGCAGAAACAGGAATGACTTGACTTTCGTTACACTACTGGCAATACAACCGTGTCAAGCCGAGAGCATTGCTAACAATAAACAGGACTACGATGGCGAAGATAATAATGTTCATTGTCATGTTATTTTTGTGCACCACTGGTCTGGTTTCATCCTCATGACCAGACGAGAGGAACTCCTGACTCACCTACACAGCATGATACCTCCTCAGACGCCACGCCCACCCCGCACGCTCTGCCCCGCTTTGATCCACTGTCCCAGGGGGGGGAAGGGGAACAAGAAAGACCCCCACAACCCCCCACTCCCTCACCGACGTCTGGCCGGTGCCTAGTGGGCAGATGCCAGCTATTGATGTGGCGGTGGAGGCCGGTGGTTGGAGACGGTGATTACCCTGGCATGCGGCCTTGCTTAGCCACAGGGACCTGGGGAAACGTGGCTGCTGGGACGATGGTGTGTGTGTGTGTGTGTGTGTGGGGGGGGGGGTCCACAGTGAATGGCATTCCAGGCAGTGGTGGTGAAGGCGGAGAGCCTTGGTTCCTCAAGGTGTTCTTCGTAGGGGATGAGGTCACTACGGGTGATTGACGTTGCACCCGTCTCTGTGCGTGTGTGTGTGTGTGTGCGTGTGTGTGTGTGTGCGTGTGTGTGTGTGTGCGCATGCGTGTGTGTGCGTGCGTGTGCGTGTCAATACGTTACACGCGGCTGGCCCTCCAGGAGTGCGCAGTGCGATGCTCTGTACCTGTGATCTCCCCGCCAGCGGACTGCTCACATCACAGACCTCCGTAGTCCCCCCTGTGTTTGCAGTCCTAATGGAGTGTAAAGGCAGAAAGGTCAGGCCTCCCCATCCTGGACACTGCTTAGGGGAGGAGGGAGGAGGTGGAAGGAGGAAGGAGGGAGGAGGAGGAAGGAGGGAGGAGGGAGGTGGTAGGAGGAGGAAGAGGGAGGAGGGAGGAGGAGGTGGGAGGAGGGAGGAGGAGGGAGGAAGGAGGGAGGAGGGAGGAGGAGGAATGAGGAAGGAGGAAGGAGGGAGGAGGAGGTGGGAGTAGGAGGTGGAGGAGGGAGGGGGAGGAAGGAGGGAGGAAGGAGCTCATCACTCCTACGGCGCTTTCAAGTGGTTTTTGATTTTGTTTTTGTTTAGTTTTTTGTATTTGTTCTTCCGTTTTCCCGAGCACAGCCAGATGGCGTTCAGTGACCAGGTCTCGGTGCCCGGGGGCAGACTTCCTGTGGAAGTGGAAGCGCCCCAGCGTGGCATCGCTGTTTACCATTCAGCTAATGGAGCTGTGGACTCTGTCCACTCTCTGGGGGACACAGAGTGTCACGGTGAGGCAATCAACGGTTAACCTAGCAATGGAAATGCTTGAAACTTGTTCTGGTGACTTTCTTACTGTATTAGCAGCAATGAAGTGTTTCACCTTCTTCTGACAAATGTACTCTTTGTATGTCGCTTTGGATAAAAGCGTCTGCTAAATGCCCTGAATGTAAATGTACAGTAAATGTAGCTAAAACACACGTGTTACCACATTGCAGTCTGTATTTGCTTCCCACAGGAGTACCTTCACACCTCGACACCGCAGTGGTCACCGTGTTGAGTTGTGTCTTCAGACCCCCGCTCAGAGCGTGGCGGGGGGTCACAGGTCAGCCCCTAGGCGATGTATTTCATCCAGGACAAAGTCCATGTCGGTGGTGCCGACTCGAGGACTGATGACGATCATCCTGAAGAAGTTGGCCTTGCTTCCATGAGACTGGTAGCCTATCATCATGCTGCCCTTCCGCATCATGCGCTCCTTCACCTTCGGCGCCACCTGGAGGAAGAGCAGACGGAGAACGTACGGCTTGTCTGTCGGAACGCGTCATTTCTGTCGGCAATACTCAAAGAGTTGGAGTACTGTACAGGAAAAATATTATTTAGCAATGGTAGCAATGGTTGATCTGACATTGTGAAGAAGGACATAGTGAAGATTGTATTCCTCTTGGCGACTTTAAGTCTGACTCTCTGGAACTTGGAGACATAACAT
>JAOPUI010000100.1:360840-373903 GCA_027123135.1 Urophycis floridana | reverse complement strand
CACACACTCTCTCACACACACACACACACACACACACACACACACACACACACACACACACACACACACACACACACCCTGACAGGAGGGAGACGGATGGTCCAGCCACCATCACCGGCAGCAGGCCTCCAGGAGCCCAGAGCCAGCGCACCGTCTCCCCGGAGATCTGGCTCCAAAAACACGCTGAACTTTGAATAGCAATGGCTTCATATTTCACATGATCTATGAATAATCCAAGATAAGCTTGAATAAATCCTCACCCGGTGCTCTTAGTCGTAGGCCTAGAATATGAGGGTGACCAGGCTGTTTTCTGGGGAAGGTCCCCGATTATGTTGGCCTGTCCCTGGAGCAGCCCCGGTAATGTTCCGGTCTGAAAAATATATGAATCCATTTTGAAAACAGCAAAGGGTCTCACTTACTGACGGATGTTAGTAATTCATTTTATGTACATCTGATGTGATATAAATCTGATGTGATATACATGTACATCAGATGTGATGCCACCTTGTTACATGAGGTCTATACAACAGCAGGCATGACCAATAATAAACAAAAGGCTATCACCATAATAAAGAACCCTATTCAAGTAGTTACTTTGGATTGTGTTTTGCTGGTTTACCACAGTTGAAGTCACACCATAGTAAACCATTAGGCATGCATTTCATGTAAATCTGGTCACCTTATACAATAGGTAATTTGCTTGAAATACATTGATTGATTGCTTGGGGATAGAGGAGCATATCATCTAGATGTCGTGATTTTTAATTCAATAATAATAAAAAAAAACCCCTTCAGCTCATCAATAACGAGCATCAATAATATCTTATAGATGTGTACAGTAATAATAAATAATGACAATTAGTTGAAATACCTGCAGATTTATAATTTTTGACCATAATACCATTTTAATTTTAAGTCAAAGTAAAAATCATGCTCATGGCTACAAAGTGTTTTTTTTTCGTCCATTTCCTCAGCAACCAAAGCCCCCACCCATTCCAGATAATGTAACGATTATATCCAGTGGATACACCATTTTCTATAATAAATCGACAGAAACATAGTCAACAAATGTATGTTTATGCAATGTGGTAGAGTGCAATGTGAAACTATTTTTCCATATGCACATGGTCGCGCATCTATGACGTTCCTCAAATCGTTGCCGAATTGAATGCCGGGAACAACAACATGGCGGGATGTTTTGACTTCCCTCAAATTGCCAAGTGTAAAACACTATTTTTTAAAAACAACAAAATAACAAATGAGCGTTACTCTGTTGTCATTGGCGGACAACCTGTATGAACAGGTTGGTGACCTTCAGGCTGGCCGCCATGGACAGAGCTCCACCAAACCTTTATCCGCCTTCACAGAGTCCGTCCGCGGGGCTGCGAGCGTCGAGGACCAACCGGCTGAGGAGAAGCTCCAGAACCCCGAGTCAGCAGCCCCCATCACCGGCCACCCAGGCTCCGGAGTCCTTCGAGACAGGTCGGGGGGGGTCACCTTTCAACTCTGATAAATCATTCTTCATTCATATGTGCCGTCAGGTTTAGCGACCTGTTGTTTCTGATTATAGTTGGCAGTAAGTTAGTTCAGTTTAAATCAGGAACGTTTTTCTTTATCCCTTTGCATAGTGTGCGTGATGTACCGACCAAATTGGTAATATTGACCTCATTTACAGAAGTGATCAATTAAGGGAAATACAGGCCGGGCTCAGTTACAAGTTTATAACAATGCTTTTGCCCCAGTACAGATGGAAGTAATAAAGTAAAGTTCATCCCAGTGTATGCTATCCCAAGGTTAGGCTAATTCAGAATGAATCAACGCAGTAATTGCCTTCATGTTCATGAAACCTTTTCAATTGTATGTTCACAGCTCATCGCCGACACAAACATGTCATGTCCCCACCGCCCCCTCTATTCAAGACCCCAACCCGAATGCCACCGTCTAAATATGCCACGGTCTTTTGTGGTGAATCCCCAAACAATGATGTTGAGTTTCAACAGGACATTGTGTGGGATGCCAACTCTCCCTCCCCTATCAGAGCAGGTAAAATACACTATTCGCCTGTTTAGTGTTTATTAAACGAATAACAAATCATTATTCTGGTCTATATAAATTCTAAATTAATTCCCATGGCAATCAATTTCCATCCAAACACTCTCTATATTTCTAGCTATAGGCTTCACTAATATATTAATTGTGTGACTGCGATGGATTAATCACACATGATGCACTGTTTGTCCAGGGAAACGAGGCAAGAGCCGTGTGACGGGGGCTGTTATTGGAATCTCTGAAATTGTCCGCAGAATCGCTCCCATGGTTGGTTCTGTTCATGCCTTCATACCTGCACTATACCATACACTGCTGCTGTAGTCCTCAGTACACTGCTGCTATAGTCCTCAATACACTGCTGCTGTAGTCCTCAATACACTGCTGCTATAGTCCTCAGTACACTGCTGCTATAGTCCTCAATACACTGCTGCTATAGTCCTCAGTACACTGATGCTATAGTCCTCAATACACTGCTGCTATAGTCCTCAATACACTGTTGCTGTAGTCCTCAATACACTGCTGCTATAGTCCTCAATACACTGCTGCTATAGTCCTCAATACACTGCTGATATAGTCCTCAATACACTGCTGCTATAGTCCTCAATACATTGCTGCTATAGTCCTCAATACACTGCTGCTATAGTCTTCAATACACTCCTGCTATAGTCCTCAATACACTGCCGGTATAGTCATCAATACACTGCCGGTATAGTCCTCAGTACACTGCTGCTATAGTCCTCAATACACTGCTGCTGTAGTCCTCAATACACTGCTGCTGTAGTCCTCAGTACACTGCTGCTGTAGTCCTCAGTACACTGCTGATATAGTCCTCAGTACACTGCTGCTATAGTCCTCAGTACACTGCTGCTATAGTCCTCAGAACACTGCTGATATAGTCCTCAATACACTGCTGCTATAGTCCTCAGTACACTGCTGCTATAGTCCTCAGTACACTGCTGATATAGTCCTCAATACACTGCTGCTATAGTCCTCAATACACTGCCGGTATAGTCCTCAATACACTGCCGGTATAGTCCTCAATACACTGCCGGTATAGTCCTCAGTACACTGCTGCTATAGCCCTCAGTACACTGCTGCTATAGTCCTCAGTACACTGCTGCTATAGTCTTCAATACAGTACGATACACTAATCTACTTGGTAAGAACAGGGTGAATGTGGGTCCATGATGTGTCTTTCATTCTGCATGGCAGCATGGCAGACCAGAGGTGGTGGAGCCAGCTCTACAGGAGTGGATTGGAGACAGTGCTGCTATTCCTTGTACTCCAGAGGTGCATCAGCCTAAGAAGAAATCCCCAAGGTATTTCATATTCACGCTTGGTACTTCCATCATACTTAGCACTGCTCCGACCAGCAGTCATAACAGAACCGTTTGAACCCCTTCTCCTGTGTTCTGAAACCCCAGGCCAAACGGAGTCGACGATCTGCTGAAATTGGCGAGGCAGTTTGACTTCAACCTGTTTCAGCAAGACGAAGAACAGGTGGAAGACATGCACCAGCAGACGTTGGAGCTTCTGTCAGAGGACATCTTGGAATATGAAAACGGTTTTCAGGAAGGACCCCAGCTCCCGCCGGCGGCCCCCCCGGGCCCAGGGCCGGCCAGCGGGGACCCCCCCCTGGGGACACAGGGTCACAGCGGGGACCCCTCCCCGGGGTCACAGGGTCACAGCGGGGACCCCTCCCCGGGGTCACAGGGTCACAGCGGGGGGGACGAGCTGGAGCTTCTCTTTGATGAACCCACGCAGCGCGTTAGTGGAACCCTCAGCCAGCCGAGGTTCCCCGGGTCCATGGAGACGTCCAGCTTGACCTCCAGGACCTCACCTGAAGCCCCGCGCTGTCCCACTCCCAGCGTCTCAACTCACAACCCAGACGACGGTCCGGCTGGCAGCCAGTGGGGCGATGACTGGGGGGACGATGACTTCCTCAATGACTCCTTAGTCATAGAAATGACCCAAAATCCACTGTGCTTCGCCCCACCCAAGCACTGCTCCACTCAGAACGCATCTGGGGGAACGCTACATGAGAGGACCTACAGAGGAACACCGGGCAAGCCGGGAGGATGTGGCGGCGGCAATAAAGATGAGCCGAGGATTCAGAGAAACAGAACGACTTTCAAATTGGAAGCCCATCCTGTTCCCACGCATGGTCCAACCAGGCAGTCAAACGTGGACGCACACGCACGCTTCAGCAGCACGCAGAGCCAGGCTCTGTCCACCAGGGACCCCCCCGGCTCAGCCTCCCATCTCAAGAGGCATTCCCAACCCCCAGGGGGAGCGGCGTCCAAACCCCCCGGCGGCCCGCAGCCCGAGACTCCCCCGACCAACCGGAGCGCCGCATGCGAGCCGCCCTCCACTGCCCCCACCACGGCCCACACCATGATGACAGAACAGCAACCCAGCAGATCCTCCCGTGGCCCGGCCGTGGCCAACGTCAACCCGTTGGCTGTGCACGCGACGCCACAGGCTCTGGCCTGCGAAGACCTCCTGGACCTGGACGAGGTCTTCTCCTCAGAGTCCGCCTGGGACGACGACGGCGGCGACGACGACGGCGACGATGACCTCCTGTGTAAGCTGTGCGAGGACCCGGAGGCCCCGGCGGAGGCGCCGGAGAGACCGGCTGCACCGCAGCAACGCCTGTCGCTCGGCAACAAGGCCGGCCGGGAGAGA
Organism: Urophycis floridana; assembly: GCA_027123135.1. Classification (NCBI taxonomy): domain Eukaryota; kingdom Metazoa; phylum Chordata; class Actinopteri; order Gadiformes; family Phycidae; genus Urophycis; species Urophycis floridana. Next base: position 369,169 of record JAOPUI010000100.1, on the reverse strand, counting down.
GCAGCCCCGGCGGCTGCAGCTTCCTCTGGGGTGGGGGACACCCGGGGGGGTCATCTGGACACGCATGTCTGGAAACACCCTCCCCCCCGCGCAACGCTGGGCCCTCCGGGGCCTCAAGCCCCCCGTGGCCTGCGTCCTGCTGAACACGCTGAGCCCCCACCACCGCCAGCCAGCGGCCTGCCAGGGAACAACGTGTGGAACATCAGGGCCTGCAGAGTGGAGCCCTCTGCAGGGCCCTCAGGGCTCAACAGCTGCAGAGGACGCAGTGGGGGGCAGAACATCTACGGACCAGGACCCCCGCTTAGAGACAGCGGCCAGGTCCCCTTCATGAAGCTGCAAGGCCCCGGCATCAAGGCGGTCCATCCAGGTAAGGGCTCACCTGCCTCGTCTGAGTGAACTAATGCATTGTAATGTGGTTATAGCGTGTGAAAGATGCTGATGTTAACACATTATCACCACATGATAACCATGAGGGCCACAAGCATGTTTTTTCTAATAATAATAATTGAAACACATTGTCTGAAGAGTGTCACTGGGTGGTTATCATGCAGCCTGATCAGCACAGTTGTTTCTTAATTGGGCTCACTGGATTGGCCTGGACAGCGTGGCAGTCTACTTCCTCCACTTGGACCAGACACTGTTGTAGAAGCAGACCAGTGCGTGACGGTCACCACGTCAGGACACGTTCTCTACCACAGGGTGATGGAGCGACGCCTTCACGCCCCGGCCAGCACGGTCTCCACCAGGCGGGGAGGTGGGATGCAGACGCTCTGAACGACTGCTGCTTAACTCGCGTCTTTGCCTCCCGTTTCAGGGCCTGAGAAGTGCTCGGCCGCCGAGATCGAGCGCAAGAAGCTGCAGGCGCTGGAGAGAAGACGGCAGCGCCTGCAGGCCAGCCAGCAGGCCAGCCAGCAGGCCAGCCAGCAGGCCAGGGCCCCGACGTAAGGCCAGGGCCCCGACGTGAGGCCAGGGCCCCGACGTGAGGCCAGGGCCCCGACGTGAGGCCAGGGCCTGACCTGAGGCCAGGGCCCCGACGTGAGGCCAGGGCCCCGACCTGAGGCCAGGGCCCCGACGTGAGGCCAGGGCCCCGACCTGAGGCCAGGGCCTGACCTGAGGCCAGGGCCTGACGTGAGGCCAGGGCCCCGACGTGAGGCCAGGGCCCGACCTGAGACCAGGGCCTGACGTGAGGCCAGGGCCCCGACCTGAGGCCAGGGCCTGACCTGAGGCCAGGGCCTGACGTGAGGCCAGGGCCCGACCTGAGACCAGGGCCCGACGTGAGGCCAGGGCCCCGACGTGAGGCCAGGGCCCCGACGTGAGGCCAGGGCCCGACCTGAGACCAGGGCCCCGATGTGAGGCCTGACCTGAGGCAGCGTTAATGCAGGGTGCTCTGACGTGTGGGGAACCGGAGGGGGAATGGAAACGGTGTATATTGGATACAGGAACACAGAACACAGATGAATTTAGTTTTGTGTGTTTGTTTCTACACCGTATTTTATATATACTGTACATATATATACTGTATATAGTCAGCATATAGTCCGATTGTCATGTCAATACTGATCAGATTTTATGATTCGCGGTTTATTTAAGTATTGTCAACCTTTCAAACCTTTCAACCTTTCAACCTTTTATAGCAGGTTTGGTGGAAGAAGCTTAAACTGACAGCTGTGTTTCCTAGGAGGTCAATACAAGACACACATCCACCATGACACTTTTAACAAATGTAATTATAATTAATATCAAATGAAATTAACTAAAAATAGTTGTTTACTTTTGCTCTTAAGTTGTGTGAATAAAGATGAATATAACTAACAGTTTCATTCATACATTAGTATTATAGTTTTTCTCGATTGCTTTGATCTGCTTAAAGAAACTGGGATCCACTCAGTTTTCATCATCACTGTCTCAGCAGAGCACAAGACACCTCTTGCAAATGTGTTAACGCTTTCTCATTGGATTGACACATTTTCCCCACCCTTTTGCAGAACAGTTAACACAGATGTCAGTCCAAACTCCATTGTTTTAGCTATGGTAACCAAACAGAAACCATCTGTTCCTAGCTATTAGAAACTACCTACATCAGTATGAAATCACTGAAGCACCTGTTTGACACTCCTTCACACAAATCTTAAGTCTGCAGGCCTTAAAACAGTGATAGTTTTTTATACTTTACTGTAATAGATTTTATTTTTATTTTCTTAATTTCTTATACTCTTAATAGATTTAATTTTGGTTTACATATATTTTGTGTAATATTTATCATTTCAGTTTCAGCCACAAAAAAAAAAAATCAATGGAATCAGTAAAATCTGCTTCAAAGCATTTCTGATTCTGGATTCAATTCTTTGCAAGAAGGCAAATCTAACAACAAATGGCACTGGCATGAAAGCTAGGTATAGGCTACAATGACAAGCAATGGTGCACTGATTGAGTGCTGTATTTTGTCGTCCACTGTGTAATGGTTGATTGGAAGAGCTCATACACTTGATTGCAAGTTGTGGTGTTTGAAGGCAAAATTAGCTTTTGTTGCATATTTTCAATGTTTTGGCACGGTTAGAGCCTGTTGCAAACAAAATGTGTTTGAGTTGACTGCTGCATCAAAGCAATCAAGAAACACTATAGTATGAACGGCTTTGGTTCCGTATGCCAAAGCACATATTGTAGGCCAACGACTTTACAAGATATGCGTCAGATATCTGCTTCAGCATGAACTCCTCCACCCTCCATCCCCTCCTCCACCTCTTCCTGGACTAAAGCAGACCATGTGCACCAACACAAACACCACCGTTACAGTTTGGGCCTGGAGCAGAAGGCCAACCTGTAACTTATTTTACAGGCTGGGAAACCAAAGATTGTAAAGAAAGGACAGGCATGCAGCTTAACCTGAGGAAGCACCATCTACATACATAATACTGTATCCATACAAACACACATCCATGCTGCTGATACACAACCGGGGGACACAGGATAACGACTGTCAGAAAGCAGGAGTCAGGGAGGTGATGCAGAGGGAGGGAAGGTGAATAAGATGAGTGTAGTTACCTGAGCAGAAACCAGAGAGGCAGAAGCAGACTGTGCCGCTGTGTGCAGTCAGGCCGGGTGGAGAGGACATGGTCAGGTCCTCTCATTAGGGTGGCTGGCAGCTGTCTGATGACACAGATAGCAACCTGCGGCCACGCCATGTAAGCCAAGCTGTGCTATCGTCAGACAGGTGTGTGTGTGTGTGCTCGTCTTGCGACATGGCTGCAAAGCAGCGGCACAGACATTGTATCTTTTGCCCAGGTTTTTTTTGTTCTTATCAGTGTCATTGTCTCAAGCTTGTTCCACGAATCCAGTCTGGGTGTAGAAAGTATGTTTGACTGACGGTACTTTGTGTGCAGGTCATTTCATTAAAGTACCTGTACTTTACATTGTGTCTTTCAGCTTCTGTCCAATGTGACTAATGTGAATAACAGAAATTTTTTGTATTTGTAATTTACAAATTACAATTACAAGTGGTAAGCTATATATATTTACAATTGGTATCAATATCAAAAGTACATAAATGATAGAATAAAAATCTAAATCAAACGTTGAATCTTGACCATTTTAATAAAGCTGTCACATTACTCCAAAATATATGCACTTGTTGTATTCTGGAATATAGACCGAGACTAGTGCTTTATCAGTGTACACACTAAGCCATAGTAGTGTTCACTAATAAGTGCACCTGGGGAAGTCATCTGAGAGTGACACTGAACCCTGGATGGCCCTTGTTTTACGGCTGCTGCCTCGCAGGCATCCTGACCACAGGTAACCGAAACCACGGTGGGGCAGTCCAGTCAGAGACACTCTGACATACAAAATGAATGGCTGGAATCAAGGTCCAGGTTTCACTACGAGCTCAGTGTGTTCACGTTCCCCCCTCGTCTCATCTGGATTTAATATATATATATATATTTTTTTTTTTCCCGCTGCGCCTCACTGCCAAGTTATTGGTGAACGTGTGTGAAGAATTGTGTTTAAGGATTAAAGATTTTTAAGATTTTTTTGATTTCCCAAATGCAACATAGTGCAGAGGAATACTTTTTACATGCATTCCCACAGCAAAATAAAAGTGAAAAATAAAATAATGTATCAAACAAATGAAATGTGTTTAAAAGCTCAAATGTTTTCCTCTGCTGATGCTGTGTCTTGATTGTGACTGGATTCAGAGTGGAATCCCTTCTCCTTTTCACAGTGGTCTAGGCCTGGTGGTGGCGTGAAGTTCTTCCTCAAACTAAATACTGTGTTGGACTATATCACATAACTACACATCTTCAAATAACTTGATATAAATATAGCTATGCTGCAGTATCTGGTGTGTGGATGTCTGGAAATCATTCCTACCTTACAGTTCAATCTGCCTCCAAAGTAGCCCAATACTTAACCGACTTAGACGACAAATCTGAATGTTTTGCTGGAGTTTTCATAAAATTCAGTCTTCCAGCCATGAAATCAAATATGCCTCAATCTGCAATGCATTTATTAAAATGTTTATTGTCATAATAGTGTGTGAATCTCAATTGTGATTTCTGTAGTCATTGTGTTTGTAGTTTTAACTATTATACCCAGATTATTTTTGAATGCCAGGAGGACATTTTTTGAAGTTGGTTTGCTAAGACTTTCATGTTGAACTGCGAAAATAAATCTGGAAGTTGCTGAGGTCCAAATCACAAACAGATGAGCAGGTCCCACGAGCAGCGTTGGGTTTGAGTCTGGTGGTCTGTGTGAGGAATACAAATGGGATTTTTAATTGGCATTGACAGGCACAACTATAACCACACTACAGCCCCTCCAACAGGCCTTCGCCAGGTACAACGATACAGGCCTCAGCGCGTTCCCAGGCGTCTCGTCTCACAGGGAGGACGCCTGGAGACAGATGCCTCCACAGGGAGGGAGGATGGGAGGGAGGGAGGGAGGGAGGGACGTTCACGGGGGCTGTCCCACAGTCCACATGCAGGTGTCCTTATAAACTGCACTGTGAGACATTGTGCTGCAATGCTAACGTTTACTGTGTGTGTCTCCCCAGGTTCCAAGCCTCGGGATTAACAGGCCATACTCCAAACTCCTTCTCCGAATAACTGAAGTCCTATCACATGAGATGTAAAAAAAAACCCCACATCAAATTAACTCAACAAAGATAAATGTACATGTTCCTCAATGTGATCAATCGTCTTTAAAGGACTGCTCTATTACCATAAAACTAAAATCTCTTATGTAAATAAATGCCAGCCAAGTCACTATCTATCGCCAAATAAGGTCACATAACGGTGATTCCTTTCATCAGGCCCACTGAAGAAAGCACTTGAATTGGCAGAATTATGAATTACAAACTTGGGTGTCAGTGATTACAATGAATTTGTCTCTGAGAAAAATTACTGCATAATGTCCAAGAGAATGAAACGGAAATCGAGAAATCGAGATTCCTCCTTTAAAGCCCTTGAAATATGCTTTGAAATCCAATCGGGATTCCGACTGAAGAAAGTTGTGCAACACTACTTGAAACATTTTGTCTAATTGCCCACACCTTTGAGCGGCAATTTTATGCAATCATTTTTTTCTTGGCTCAAGTGAACCTTGATTCCTGCTTTGCACCTTGTCCAACTCTGTAACAAAGTCCTCATGTGCATGCAGCTAATGGTTTACGGTTACATTTCTTTCAGCAGGCCTTGTTGGTTACATTGCAGTAGGGAGCAGTGATGCGTACAGAACTCTCCAGCCTTCAAAGATGTTTTCCAGGCTGCACTTACCATTAGGATTAGTTTGCAAATCTACATCATGTCCATAGAAACGTAGGCTATGTTACCATGAATACATAAAGGACACAACTACATCACTCCAATTTATATTCATTGAACATTTTATTAGCAATACGTTTTTTACAATGTTCAAACACTAAATGTAACAAAAATATAAAAGACTAGCAAATTCTTAACAAGGCGACCGTCGCAGAAAAATACACCATCAGAGAGAACAAATGAACTTCCCGGAGAACCAAACCAAAGTAAAACATTTACACACAGACACCTCATCTTGGGGCGTCTCAGGCTGCCAAACGGCACAACAGGAGCGTGTTTCTCTCAGCTCTGGGGAGCGTGTTTCTCTCAGCTCCAGGGCCTCAGGGGATGCGCTGGATGAGCTTCTCCTCCATCATGCAGTAGAGGGCCACGTGAGAGAGGTCTGAGATGAAGGCCTCGCACGCCCGCCGGCTCACGTTGTCGCAGCCTCGCAGGTCCAGCAGGGTCAGAGCAGACAGCCGCTTCAGGTAGGGCAGACAGGCGTCTGTCAGCCGGCTGCAGCCTGCAGACAGACGGGCCGGGTGAGACATTCATGTATTTTTTGTATTTTGAAAAAGCACTTATGACACTTTCCAAAAAAATGAATGAACGAATGAATGAAAATTGTTAGCATCTCCTCGTTGGGTCTTTTTGAAGGGATCATTTCCAGAGTCAGGCTGCATGGGAGGACGATGGATTCCCTTACCATAAGGGCGGTGTCAGTCTTAGAAGGAAAACCAAAGCCCAAAACAACTTACAGGTTGCTCTGTTAACAACAAGTGTTGCAGTGGTTTCTCTAGTGGTGTGATACAGTTAAAGTTTTAAAAGCGTAGAATGAGATTGAGATAGTGATTTGAAGATGTCTCCAGACCGTGTGGCCGAAGCGTTCTGTAGCCAAGAGAGTGCAGCCTCAGTACCAACTGGTCAGCATCGTTCCTGCCACGTGAAGGCTCTGAGACCCAGACTTCAGAACAGCACTGACCCCTGCAGCCGGACCCCTGAGCTGCTGAAGCTGTGGTCAGCGCTCTGCTCATGTGTTCAGTACAGCACACGCTTCCTCTGCAGACTGGCTGTGGTGTTTCATAGTTCAACTTTTGGTTCAATTTATTCATCCCTGTGCAAAACTGTATGATCAATCTGTGTAATACCCAGATGGATTGGAGAAGCCCCGTGATCAGCACTGGTCACCAGACACACACACACACGTAGGGGCTGTGGAACTGGACTACACTGACCATGACAATCACATTGATCCCATGAAATCTCCAACAACTGAGAATCCAGTGTCTGGGCGCCATTGTGCAACCAAACATGGTGTTTACATTCATCGTAGAGAGAGAGGGTTTCAGAGGAGGTGGGTCCACCAGAACACACGTTCATCGCCATCTTGTGGCCGCATGCTGCCATTGATTGGCTTGATGTCATTATATATGTCTTATATATATTTCATATCATAGTCCTTGTACAAGTGGAGATGGACTGTTAACATATGGGAATGTCATATTCAGAAAAACACGGTAAAAAAGAGGGTGTTACGTTACGGTGTGACTGGTATAAGAAAGGCACATCGCTTCTTTTAAAGCAAATCCTTCTTTTAGGTCTTTCATCACCGGGTTTGTCAGGTCCATAGAAAACCAGACCCAGTCCCGGGTCCCTCTCCTCGTGGACATGTAATACCTGTCCTACCCGTCCTACCTGTCCTACCCGTCCTACCTGCTCTACCTGTCCTACCCGCTCTACCCGACCTACCTGACCTACCGGTCCTACCTGCTCTACCTGTCCTACCTGTCTTACCTGCTCTACCTGTCCTACCTGCTCTACCCGTCCTACCTGCTCTACCTGTCCTACCCGTCCTACCTGCTCTACCCGTCCTACCTGCTCTACCTGTCCTACCTGCTCTACCTGTCCTACCAGAAACGGGCCGGTGTGTACGCTCTTTTAAACCACTGGAACCCCCATGGAGCTAGCGTTCATCCCTGCCTGTGCACCGGACACACTCACTCCTGCTGTGTGTGCGTGTGCGTGCGTGTGTGCGCGTGTGCGTGTGTGCGTGCGTGGCTCCGCCCACCTGCCAGTGTGAGCTGGGTGAGGTTGTGGCGGGTGTGGGTGCCGGCGGCCGCCAGCAGGGCGATGGAGGTGTCTCCCACGGCCCGGCAGTGGGCCAGGTCCAGCCGCTCCAGCTGGGGCAGGTGGCGCTGCAGCAGCCGCAGGGTGGAGTCGCTCACCTCCAGGCCCGACAGGTACAGCGCCGACACGTTCCTCAGGCGGCTGCGCGACGAGCCCAGGCCTGGGGGGGAGAGCCACAGACCTGGTCAGGTCAGTGTATCAAGACCAAGGCCGACCGACTGCAACACAGTCAGTACGTTTACATGCAGCAAGAAATTCAAATTTCTAATCGTATAAGACATCCTTCAGACTTTTTAAGTGCATGTAAACACGTTAATCCGACCTACTTCTGACCTACTTCGGACTTCTCAAAATCGGATAACAACACCTGGATAATTCGTTCATAGTCGGACTTTTAACGGCAT
>JAOPUI010000100.1:341199-351592 GCA_027123135.1 Urophycis floridana | reverse complement strand
ACAGGGCCGTCAGAGGGAGCAGACAGGGGCAGGCCGGGCTACAGGAGGGGAACAGGGCCGTCAGAGGGAGCAGACAGGGGCAGGCCGGGCTACAGGAGGGGAACAGGGCCGTCAGAGGGAGCAGACAGCAGACAGGGGCAGGCCGGGCTACAGGAGGAGAACAGGGCCGTCAGAGGGAGCAGACAGCAGACAGGGGCAGGCCGGGCTACAGGAGGGGAACAGGGCCGTCAGAGGGGAGCACACGCCGCACACTTCAACGCCGTGCCAGGGTGTCATGAGTGACGGCTTGGTGAACATGTGGGAGTGTCGACGAGAACAAATATCAGGATGTAGTCCCGAGCGTTTGGTTGTACGTTTGGTGGTTTGCGATGCAATCATTGTTGTCAAATGCATAACCGCTCATTTAAATTTGCCATGAAAAAAAAAAAATTATAATCTACAAACAAAAAAAGATGAAGACATCTGACAAAATTCTCAATAATGATCAAACTTGAAGAAAGGTGGTTGACTGGGTGACGGGTACAGGTGACGGGTACGGGTGACGGGTACGGGTGACGGGTACGGGTGACGGGTACGGGTGACGGGTACAGGTGACGGGTACAGGTGACAGGTACTCTTCCAACACACCAGCCCTCAGGACGCGGAGCCACGCAGCACACTCACCGCCAGACACTGCCGCAGCACACAGGTCTGCTTCAGCTTGCCGGGCCCTCCGAACTTCTTCATGTCCCTGCAGAAGTTGCAGTCGCCACATTCGGTCCTGATGCAGGCCTCACAGCGCTTGCACCTGGAGGGAGATACAGAGCATCAGTAGAACACACTCCTCCCACTAATGACATGAGGTATATGAGAGAGAGAGAGAGCGAGAGCGAGAGCGAGAGCGAGAGCGAGAGCGAGAGAGAGAGAGAGAGAGAGAGAGAGAGAGAGAGAATGCCACGGTGTGTTGTGTTTGCCCTGCAGCGTCACTACCCTCACTAACTCACCTGACCCGCCGGCGTCTCAGCACCGACATGGAGGAGGCGGGCTTCTGGGGCCGCGGCAGCACGGGCGTGGTGGCCAGCTTGGGGCGCGGTGGGGGGGGCGGGGGAGGGGGGGGCTGGTACAACGACGGCTGAGGGGGGAGAGGCAGCGTTTCTTCAGTACAGAAGATGAATGAAACGTTGATTCCTGCTAAACGTTGTCGTGGTGTACAGGTGGTGGGCCGTCTCTGAACACTCACCCTCTTTGGCCATGTGATGATGGGCTTGCCGGTGTAGGACAGCTTGGGGTTGTCATTGGCATGCTCCTTAAGAAGGGCCTTTTATGAAGCACACACACACACACACACACATCTGAATATCTAACCAAATTAGAGGAGTCTCTGTATGTCTGTCTTTGACTTTCCCAACAACCGTTCATCCAATCGACTTCACACTTGAGGTGTGCCGCTGAACACAAGGAAGTGCAGCGTCAGGAGGGAGGTGGTTTGGATGAGCTGTTCTTCAGAAAGATGCTACCAGTAATACAGCCAAGCAATGGGGCCGTTCTCCCTACAGGAATGTGCAGGACGTGCCACGGGGGAGTGCAGAGTGCAGTCCAGGCGTGGAGGAACTGTGCACGGCGGCCGTGATGACCACATGTCGGGTTGACCCCGCCCAGAGTTCACGCAAGACGACTCGAAATTAGACTTTACATGTTCAGAACGAAGAAAAGTGTGTGATTTCTCAAAGGTCCTGAGCATAGTGACGGCTTCATGCTGCTGTAGGTACGACTTCAGGATCAAGATCCAAAACCTCCCCCAAAAACACCCCCTCCCTCTCCACTCACTTCCCTCTCCATTGACGTGTGCCAAGCTACATGCCAAGCTACATGACAAGCTACAACACCATGTGACACATATGATTGACAGGCAAGATAAATTCCCCAAACCAATGAGGGAATCTATAAGGCCAAGTATCATTACTGTCATCTACACTAATGGTGCTGTTGCCCAGATGTCCTCCCCCTCACCTTGATGTGTGTGAGCAGGGCAGGGGCGTTGTGGATGCCGGCAGGCACACACTTCTTGTTGGCGGGCAGGGCCTCCAGCTTGCCCAGAAGGTTCCACATGCCCTCCAGCTCAAACGGGGCCATGTGAATCTTCCCCCCTGGTGGCCTGGAGGAGGAGGCTTCTGCGTCTCCATCACTGCTGCCGTCCTCGTCCACGTCGTCCAGGTCTCCGCTGTCCGGGTCTGGAGGAGACGGCTTCTTCAGGCCTAAAGGTCCCAATCAGGAAGATCTTTAATCACCGGGCAAGTACACACAGGGAGCTCCCTGGGAGATGTTCGCACCGTGAAGAAAGACATGACACGCATCTTTTAAGAGCCAAGACACAAAGACGCCGAAAAGTCAATAGAGCACTTCACACCGTGATTTATATTCGGCTCAACACAAGACCTGACAAAGACACGTCTGTAATCCTTTTCACAGCGACGGAGCGAGAGAAAGGGGCGAGGCAGCAGTGTGGAATTGAGAAGGAAAAGTAAAAGAAAACAAAGCTACAGACGGTATGAACGCCCTTAGTGACAAAGCTACAGACGGTATGAACGCCCTTAGTGACAAAGCTACAGACGGTATGAACGCCCTAAGTGACAAAGCTACAGACGGTATGAACGCCCTTAGTGACAAAGCTACAGACGGTATGAACGCCCTTAGTGGTGGCGTTGGAGCGGAGGGTAATATGCTTCGAGGAGAATGGGCCGTGTCCGGTAAAACAACAGGACAATACTGGTTCTGTAGCCGCCTCCCCTGGCATCACTAAACCATCCGTTACCGATGGTTACCAATGTCACCCTGCCAGGTGACCCCTGGGTGCCCATTCTGCGGGAGAGCGGTTAGCGTGCGAGCACGGCCACCGACGTCAACAACGCCATCGCAGCACTTTCATCTTTCTGATGAGACTTTGTGAAGGGCCTTCTGTGGAGAGTCCCCGCCATCCACGCATTTTAGACCCAGCCACGCAGTGGTTGGAAAAGAGGAAAGAGGAAAGAGGCAACCAGAACGGGGTCGGGGAGACGCAGCTAGAGATCAAGGGAACAACATCTGACGAGCGAGCAGAGATACATTCTCATTTCTTTCACTTTGTTGTTCCCCGTCGATACAATTCATGTCACGAGAAGGAAGCCACTCTGCTATTCACACACACACACACACACACAAACGCTTTGTTCAATAGTACACCTGAGGAACTTTATACATACGGAGGAACAACTTCATATTGTTCCTCCATGTGTGGAAGAACGTGTCATTAGTCTGCATCTGTCATAATATCATGTATAATAATTCTCATGATCCTTATGTTGGCTTTCCTTTCGACTGAAAAGAATGTGTGCTGTTGAAGTTGATGTGCTGGATGAAGTTTGAAAAAGCTTTCATTGTGGCTGAGGGCCTTTTTCATTTACTGCAACAAACAAGAAACAAGAAACAACATGGCCTTTGGTACCAAACTAATATTGTTCTGTTGTGTGACACGTTTCTCTTTTGAGATTAAACCCATTCATAAATGTCAGGAACAACACTGAAAGCAGCCTTTTGTTAAAGTTACAGTAAGAAGGGCCACAGGATAGATATTGTTCAATAAAAATGTGGATATTAGAAAAGTCTTGCCAAGAATTCTGAGGGGAAAAGGATCTCAATTTGCATGCAAGAAAAAATGTGCATGTGTGCATGCGTGCGTGTGTGTGTGCGTGTGCATGCGCGTGTGTGCCTGTGTGCGTGTGTGCGTGCGTGCGTTTGTGTGTGCGTGTGCCTGCGCGTGTGTGCCTGTGTGTGCCTGCGTGTGTGTGTGTGTGTGCCACCCACCGATGCCCAGCGAGTGCTTCTGGAACTCTGGCGTGAGGTAGGAGGTGCCGGTGAGGCTGAAGACGTAGCGCTCCAGGGCGTACCAGCACATCTCAAAGTAGAACGGGTAGCGGAACTTGGCAGGAACCTGCAGGGTACGCGGCCATCAAGTGAACCACTGTTCTACACCATCAACATGAAGGTCAGCTGCAGAGTCAGCCAGATAACACACACACACACACAGACACAGACACACAGAGACACACAGACACACAGACACACAGAGACACACACAGACAGACAGACAGACAGACAGACAGACAGACAGACAGACAGACAGACAGACAGACAGACAGACACACCCACCCACACAGCCCTAGAGAGACTGACCCGCGTGCGGTCCTCTATGCTGGAGATGTGGAGCTGCATGGGAACGTTGAAGCTGTGAAGGAAGTTCCCGCCAAACACCAGGGTGTCCACGGGGGTGTACACCGCATGGATCCAGCCTGACACACACACACACACACACACATGCACACGCACACAATTATTTTGATGCCAAAGAAGAGTTTCATGTCTGTCTCACTGGACAGGATGTGACATAGGCAAGAAAAATGTCTGAGAAAGATAGTGAAGTCTGTTCAATTGTAGTGAAGTATATTGGTTTGGTTTTTGTGAAGGAGAAACAAAAGACAGTTTAAAACATTCAATAGAAGCATTGAATGCATTAGCATTCAATTATTATTATTATTATTATTATTATTGTTATTCATTATTGTATTATCATTATGTTTACAGACAGCCATGACTGAGTCCAGAGTTCACAGAAGCAGGGGCACCTGAAGGAATGATGAAGGTGTATCCCTGCTTCAGCTCAATCCTCTGGCAGTCAGAGGCACGGTCTCCCAGGAAGACGTCACCCTGTTTCCCCGACAACACCCAGTTCTCATAGAGCTCCAGGTTCTGAGGGGTGGGGGGGATCAGCCAGAAGACCTGGATGGTTGGAGCCCCACCCAAAACAGCATTAAGGACAGTAATGATGTGCACTTCCTTACAGTCCCATGTGAGGGTCATTATGAAATCCCTTGACAAGTAGAGTTATTGAAAAGTTATTAAAAAGTAGTGCAATTCATATTCATGTAGTTTGTAATGATAAGCTTGTGTGTGTGTGTGTGTACCTTGCATCCCCTCAGTAAGTGGTACCAGACGGACGTTCCTCCGAAGTCGATGTGAAAGTCTGTGTAACAGCCCTGCACACTCATCAGGCAATACCTGGAACCACGCAGACAAGAAACACAAAGGGCTCAGAGAAAACCAAAGACAAAAAAAAACCATGTCTTTTGAAATGAAATCTTGACTGCTGCTGTGAAGAAGCCACAAAGCAAACATGAATCCAAAATGTCAGAGCGGTTTAGTTTTGCACAGTCTGTGTACGAGCAGGCAGCCTTACTTCTGGACTTTGGGGTACTGCATGTCAGTGATGGAGTTGGTGGAGTCTCTCTGTCTCTCCTTCAAGTGACGGGGCCACATGTTGTCCACCCAGTCGATCATATCCACCTGAAGGCCCACACACGCAATGCACCTTACCATGACTGAACCCTTGCTCGAAATGCTCTCAGCTGTAGCCAGGCCAGAGAGATATTACCAATATATAGTACGATAATATACAGTACAATAATGTCATGGACCACACTGCCTGTGTTCGGATCACCATACCCTTGCTCCTATAAAAAGGTAGTGCACGTAGGAACGCATGTGTCAATGTTTCTCAGCAATACCTTGGAAGCCACTTTCAATGGAAAGGCAGTCAGAAACAGAGCCTACTGCCAGAAGCGCGTCGGGGTGTGCGTGCGTACCGTGGCGGGCCTCTTCACTAGGTTCTCCAGCTTGGTGTGGCTGAACTCCAGCGAGATGACGTTGTAGAGCTTGTCCCTGTGGGCGTGGGGCGTCTCGTAGTAGCGCCTCCACTGGGCCATGGACATCTCCGTGCCCTTCTGGGTGCTCACGTCCATCACGTCCACCATGCGCCTGCTGCCTGCAGGGCCGGGCGGGGCCGGGGATCACAGCTGTTAGCACACACTCACTGGACACTCCCTACTGCATTGAACAGGGGAGGGCTCAAACTAAAAGTTGCAAACTAGGGAAAAGAAACAGCCAAAGTCACCCCCACTACCATCTAGTGATCAACACCATAATAAAAATCCTTTTGGCACAAGGACTTGCCTGTCCAGCCCAAAAACAATGAAAACTAAAAAGGTTACCATCGTTTGCTTTACTTTGTCGTGAAAGGCTCGTTACTGGTGTTGAAGTCTGCTAAATCAAGTCATCAATTTATTATAACCTTATTACAAAAAATAAGTGCATTTCATTACAGAAGGATATCAAGTACTGTGAAGGCAGGAAATAAGTGATAAGTTAGTTTTACTCACCGACAAAGATCTTAACGTCGTTCACACTGAAGTCAGGATCTGGCATTCTGCAGTCAAATGAGGAGAGAAAATGAAATGAATGAGAAACTCCGTCATTCGCCTTTTGATTTAATCCGGCAATTAACTCTGAGTACACTTGAGGCTTGTCAGACATGAGGAAGGGAAGACGAGCTAGCTAGGGTGGCTTACTTGATTCCCAATCCATCTGGCTTCTCAAAGATGATGGGATCCCTCAGGCCTCCTCTTTGGATGTACTCGTACGTCAGGTCTGAGGGTTTCAGCAGCAGAACATGGGGGATGACACAAAACATCCCGCATCTTTCAATAACCCTTCAACCCTCGGAAAATGTTTTGTGGACAAACACGCAAACAATATTACTGCAGAAATCTAGGAACGGTGAAAGCCAATGGAAAAGCTTCAAAGGTTAGTGGTTGACACTAGGGATCCACCGGTTAGGTTTCATTCCTTAATATGTGATTAGCTGATCCAACACACAATCTACCCATTGATTTCGCTGTGAAATATACATGACTGTAACTTTTATTATGAAAATCATTGTGCGCAGGAAACAAAACGTGAAAGGGGCCAAGTTACACCTGTTTCATTACGGACAGATAAACAGAAACTTTCAGTAGTAGATTTAAATATGTACTTCTGCAGTGTTGATTCTAAATCTTGACGTTGTTTTAGCTTCTCCCCGCCACCGGGAGAGTTTACGGGTGTATAGATCCCACCCTCCAGCAATGCGATCGGTCAAAACACATACGAAGCAAAAAGGTCATCATCATCATTGAGACTAGCATAGCACGCATGGCAAAGTGTACCATGTGTCTTCTCCTTCAAGAGAAGACCACATTCACAGCACAGCGCCCTTGACCCCATACCTTTGCCCTCCATGCGCACGACCCTGTCCGAGCTGAACCGCTCACTGTGCACTTTGTCCTCCAGGTCGAACATCCTGCGTCCATCGATCTCCTCGTCTGAGATGCCGTCGTCATGGTAACGTCTACGGGTACCCGTGCGCTTTTATTTTGGAAAAAAAGGCCAGGGACAGAGGCAGAGACAGACAAATGAACACAAATGAGGCAAGACTGATTTGAAATCATAGAGACAGAAAAAGAAGCAAAGAGGACATTCATGCATCAAAGGCATGCATCAAATAGTCATTTTATATGACTGAATGATTGGGTACCTTAATAGAGCTATGACATTAACTTTGTAAAATACAGATGGGAAATCTGGAATTTAGACTGCAGAGAAGTCTAACAGTTCAAAGGGTGACAGAGAACATCATGATGCAAAGTTCAGAAATAGACACAAATGAGCTGTGCATCATTTGTTAGGGAGGTTCATGAAAAAACAGCAGCAGCACAGCAGCACAACAGCACCCAGAGCATTGCCCTTAAAGAGAAGAGGAACAGATGGAGCAGTGACATACTGTCCTTGATGCAGTCCCCAGAGCCGATCAACAGACCATAATCTCTCCATCTTGGCCCTTCCCCCAACTGCATCCCTCTATGCCACACTTATATTATGATAAGAGCATCAAGCCCATTTTAATCTTAAACACTTTTAATTAAAATATTAAATAAAATGTAGGAGTCTTCTCTGACTACACATGTTCTCCTACATCACGGATAACAATCAATTTCAAAACCATATATTGAAACCAATGGGATACATATAGTTCATGTATCCCATTTGGTTTAAATTAGCTTGAAGCAGTTTAGGAATAACCGGTGCAAGGTGATTTGCCCATATGATAATAATAATAGTAACAATAACAACAACAATGATCATGTTGATATCACCGGTATGGCGGGACTGGCACATGTCCCTCCAGCGAGAACACCACATCACAGAAGACCACTAAGTAAAGTTTTGCTAATTATTTTTGACATGTGAACATTACTCACTTACCAGGCGTGTGCTATGTCGCGGGTGACCATCATCCATTATTGAGGATTTTTTGGTAACTTTTGTCAGAGAGGACATTTCCAATACGCGACGAAGACCAGTTTGTTTTTCAAGTTAAATGGTAAATATGTGACTATTCTAGTGATCATGAACTCGCGAGAAAGCACTACGCAACAAATGCAATGCAAAAACTCGGCTTCACAACCATCAAAGTAAAACGTTGTATGGCTTTGTATTATCCATGCATTATTGGGCGCTATTGTACAAGAACATGGAGTTCATGTAAACGTATCTGTTGTTGGGTTTCATTAAAAAGTACAGCAACAACATAGGCCTTTGTCCATACTTGGATTCCTTCATTTTCAACAAGTTAACGCTGCATTTGCGCGAAAATAGCCATGCACTCAAATGTTGGAGCGTTGTTCGATGGCATCAAGATAGCACCAAGATATCCGTCTGCTACCACAGCGCTGTGTTGGCTCCAGCTCACTGCACCCCGATACTGCTCCAGCTCACTGCACCCCGATACTGCTCCAGCTCACTGTACCCCAATACTGCTCCAGTTGACTGTACCCTGATACTGCTCCAGCTCACTGTACCCCGATGCTGCTCAAGCTGACTGTACCCCGATACTGCTGCAGCTGACTGTACCCTGATACTGCTCCGGCTGACTTTACCCTTATATTACTATAGTGCTGCACGACACAGCCTTCCGTACAAATGCACAGGAATGTAGTTCCGGACCTCAACAGAAAACTGCAGGTTAAGAGGACATCCTAAAGTTATTGTAGTATAACAATCGCCGCCATTTTGTTTCCCTCACGAAACACGACATATACCCCGCCCACAAACATAAAATAGCCCAATGGCAACAAAGGAAGCAGGTCGTTTATTCGTCTACGCCCGTGTCTTTCACTAGCTACATCGAATATCATTGGATGAGAACATCCAATAGAATACTGGGCAGAGGTAAGTGGTGCAAAATACAACATGGCTCGCTGAATCCAGCCAATAAAATAACTGATGATGTCCGGACACCGCCCCTTTCAAATAGAATGAATTTAAATCGAAAATGCCAAAAACATGGACATAACAACACATTGTTCCCACTTACCACCATAATTAATCAGTACGGTTTGCGTTTAGACGATGGGATTAATCCACTATATGTGTCGCCATTTCTGCCAGTGGTTTTGTCTCTAGAAGCCTAGCATGACCGACACACGTTTAGCAGCTCCCTCTGCAGTGTGGAAGAGGGCTGGACCACCATGATGGCCAAGTCATCCAGGAAACGACCATCTATTGGCTGTATCACGTGGCTTACCAGTTGTGATTGGTGGCAACAACCTGTCCTTCGAGAAGGTACGGACGAATTACGGCAAGAAAATCATGCCAATCAATATTTAATGCGTACAATATAAAAACTGAAGGCTATTAATTATACAGTATAAAACAATAATGGTATTTTGACGTAATGCCACGTTTTTTTATTTAAAACAGGAGCAACGCTACAAAAGCCACGACCCCAACATACATATCATTTAAATTGCATCCAACTTCCTGCAATATTTAAATACCTAACACGGACTTGAATGAAACACAATCGAAACACACTACATGATACACTGTGATGACGTTTATCATCAATCTAAGGCCCTAGGGAGCTCTAGCTGGGCTTTTGACCTTTCACAAAGCCGAACAAACATAAGTTGTTCAGATCCTGCGCAGACCAAATAAATTATCAATTTAGAAAAGATAAATAAAATATAAAAAAGTAGGAGCAGCATCAATGTGCACCAAATGTAAGCTACTAACTCAAGGATCTAAAGAGTTTTGGGCCTAAACAAAGGGACAATATTTCAGCCAAATACAATACAAATTCAACTATTGCATGCACAAAAGCAATCTCCATATGCATATGCTATTGATAAACCGGAAAAAACAATAATAAGCACGTTACTTAAAACAAGACCAAAATAAATAAATACATAGACATGGCCAGAAAGGCAATGCAGGTGTGGTCAAATATTTCTGTCTTTTTGTTCTCATACAGGACTTGTCTCATAGATTTTAACCATGATAATTAACATAATCAATTAAAAAGTAAACTTTAGGGACTGTGTTTTAATCTGGTTACAATAAAGCATGACCCACCAGCTTGTGATGCTTGAATTGAACAATGCAAATAATTCACAGTGCACACTCAGCAACCATGCACATTGAAAATATAAAAATTAGGAAACAATTA
>JAOPUI010000100.1:107686-120886 GCA_027123135.1 Urophycis floridana | reverse complement strand
GCGTTACGAAGTTTCCCCATGCATTTCTATGGGCGATTCTTTTAGTGCTGTGTCTCCACCTCTATAAGTGTCTCTGGATTGGTGGAGGCAGACAAAAGAGGTCTGGTCACATTACGCCCCTCCCCCGCCTGCCCTCCATGCACAGCCAACACACCGATCCACTTCCTCTGTGGACCACAGGAACTGAAGAGCACATGTTGGTTTAAACATGCTTGTTTTCTTTTATGGGGAAGGGGCTATGTATGATGTAACTCTTCCTACTGACTGGTTACGCGGTTGTGTTGTGGTTAAGGGTTTGCCTTGCATTGCGTCTCGGGCAAGGAACGATTCAAAGTCAATATCCCACAGTTTAGTGATTCATTTAGGATAGCCCCCTGCATCCAATACATTTCAGAAAGGAACAGGACATACATTGTAATTGGGTGACCAAGCAGTATCGGTACTTTCTGGAGGAATTGTTCAATGTGTTTACATTTTAAAGTGTGATATCAAAAAGGTACCACTAGGTGTCAGCATGGGCCCACTCTTCAGCCTCTTTGTTGTGGCCTGATCAACTGGCCACCAGAAGGCGGCATAGGTTTGTCAACTACAGCAACAAATTCAAGAGGACAGGCTGAATACTTTTTCTTTCAACTATACGCTGCGCAGACGGGTTACCGTTTACAAACATGATTGGCTGCGCATAGCCCGTGGGCGGCACTGCTTTGGTCACATTACCAACGACAGAATTGTACACCATGAAAAGCAGCAATGTACTAGTGATGGGTCGGGCAACACCCATGCGTCGGCGCACATGTCAAGCTCATAAAGCGAAGCCCCGTTTCGGTGCGTGTATTGCTTTAAGAAAGTCACGTGACCGATACAGCTGCAGTATCGCCTGTCATGCGGCGCGCCAAACTGTTTCAAAGGAAGCTTATCTGTCAACGGGATGCATCTCTGCCAAAACAATCAGTCATCATTTCAAACAGACATCTTATCTGCAAGCCATAATGGAGACAGAAATAAAAAGAAAAGTTTCCGCCGTGTGGGACCATTTTGATCTTATATCAGCAAATAAGGCATTTATTTTTATTTCCTTGTTTCAACCTGTTCCTCCCAGTTTCCACTTGATCTATCAGAATTCAAATCCATTTCAAAGTGACTCAGTTTAAATTTTTTATTTTCTGCAGGTTAAATGTCGCATTTGTTCGACAGAACTGTCCTACATCAATAAAAGCACCTCATCAATGCCGAGGCATTACAGAGCCAGGCACGAAAATGAGGCCACAAATAGGACTACACTAGGAACAGACACAGGTAGGCCTATAGATACATTTTAAAATGTCCTCATGGTCGCTTAATGATAATTAATTCATATTATTTTGTTATTACTACATTTTTGACCAACAAGCTTTCAGGAAGCATGTGTTGGACCAGGCTATCCTGAATTTTATTCGAGGACATCCAACACCTCGGCATTGTTGAGAATGAGGGGATCAGGGAACTGCTTCAGCTCCTTGAGCCATCATATTTTCTGCCAACCAGAAAGGTTGGTAAAACATAGCCTCATCTGTGAGGCATCTGTGCCGTGTGAGCAGGTTATTTCAAAAGCTGGAGAACTTGGATCTAAAAAACAAAATCGCCTGGATCCCAAAACTTGTGAACAACTCATTGTCTTGAATAAAAATGTATTTAAAAAAAATCCCCTCCCTGCCTCAAGGACAAGTACATAAGCATCCTTGCATTCACAACACTTTCATTTTGATTTTTACATGTTAGGACCTTAAAGATATCAAAGATATTTAAACTTATATTATTACTTATAAAATTATATAATTTTATAGCCTATACAAGGTCATTAAATCAGTATATCAGTTGAGTCTGTCATTGGGTTTTAATAGGGATGCACCGATACCGATACCAGTATCAGGTATCTTGCCGATGCTTCATTAAAATACTCATACTTGTATTCCTTTTTTAATTGCCAATACCACGCACCGATACCACTATGCCAGTAGCCTCCATCAAACCGGCCGCATGCAGAGACGAGTTGTCCTACCTAACTAACTCGGAGAGATGATGAGCAGAAACTGAGATTCTGCCAAAGGCTTGTGTGTGTGAGAAAGTTCGCTGCGAAAAGACGGAACAGTAGGCTAAGTCATGACGGTGATTTGGGCATATTTTAAGATCAAGGATGACATCAGGAGTAAGGCAGAGTGTAAGATCTGTAATGCTACAGTGTCGAGAGGCGGAAAGGAAAGTACTTCCTTTAATACAAGCAATTTGATAAAACATCTTAAGACGCACCATAGTGCCAAGTACAGAGTTCACTAATGCTAGCCGCGCAAGACCGAAGCAGCCAACCTTATGATGTCTTGCAAAAGCGATAAAAAAATGTCCAAGACAACTCACGGGCAATAAAAATTACAGAGGCACTTATTGGTACTCACTTCAGCGCTCGATGACCAGCCACTTTCACTTGTTGATAATGTCGGATTTTGCCGTCTTCTAGAAGTGCTAGAGCCCATATATGAGATTACCAGTCGGCTCTACATCGCAGATGCGATGTTGCCAAAGGTGTATGATAAAGTGAAAAATCCTGCTGACGCGTCATGATCATTCATTGATAGTCATTTGACAACATATTTAGTTGATTTGTTTAGCCTTTCTGAAGAAACATGGGAATAGTTCCACATGGTTTGTGTACTTGAAAGACGGATACTTTTGATAACTGAAACGTGATAATGTGCTTATTAAGCAATAGTTCTGATCCCTTTTTGTGATTATTTTTTGTTATTCGCTTTATCTGGTTATATTTACATTTTGTCTAATGTGATGCCATTTTGTCTTTGAAGGCTTTTTTTTGTTAAAACCCCAAAGCTCTGTTTAGTTTTGGTTTGGAATAGCCTGTTCATTTGGTATAGCCTTACTTAAGGCTTGACATATTCTTCAGAGAAAATAAAATCTGCCTTCAAACAAATTGCCCTTCTTTCATAGAGACCAAATCTAGACAGTATCGCTATCGGTCCTCGGTATCGGCAAGTACACAACTAAAAGTATCAGTATCATATCGGTTTGTAAAAAAGTGGTATCAGTGCATCCCTAATTTTTAAGATCCAGGAGATTGCCGATGAGTAATCTATGAACCTAATAAACAACTGGAGATTAAAAGCTATTAGAACACGAAGTCAACTGGAGGGAAGGAGAGTGACAATGAGCCACAGCATCAGATGAGTAGCAAGGCTAATGGAGGATGTGGGACTAAACATGCATAGCTTATAGTAAACATCGCTTAAGTCTTCATAACGGGGAAAGGCTGCCCTCACAGGGACCTACTGGATTCGGTTGAGTGCAGTATGTGCCTCACCAACCGTGAGGAACCTTAGTGTAACACTCATCAACCAACTGTCCTGCACTGCAAACATCACTGCAATGACCCGATTGTGTAGATTTGCTCTCTACAACATCCGCAGGATCCGGCCATTCCTCACAAGGGAAGCGACACAGCTCCTGACCAAGGTTATAATAGTTAGAAATAGATTTTTCATTATAGTTTCGTATTAATTTGTTTTGACTTTTTTCCCTCCAATTCAGTTAGTTTTCATTGGGTTTTAGTGTGGGTTTGCTAGGGTTTGCTATTGTCAAGTGCAGGATTCAAAAAGGTCAGAATGAGTATTGTATAATAAAATTCAACAAGAGATACGTTTAAAAAATGAGGGTGAGTTAATAATGATTGACTTTTTATTTTTGGGTGAATTATTCCTATAAAGTGCATAACTGCCATGGTGCTGCCTGGTGATGTCACGGACCATGAGGCGCAGTTGCACTGCTGCCAGCTGGCGTAAAACTGCCAGAGCGGAATAAATCGATCATATGAATTCAGCCAATTGAGGCTTATAATCAAATTGACAGACGAAAACAAAGGGAATCAGGCAAATGGGAACCATCTATAATTTCAGTTAGTTTTAGTTCGTTTTCTAAACATGCAATAGTTTCAGTTAGTTGTTTTTTTCATTTAATTTTTGTTTTTATTTATTTCAGTTAACGAAATTGTTTTCAATTTTAGTTTTCGCTGGTTTTCATTAACGATAATAACCTTGCTCCTGATCCAAGCACTTGTCATCTCCCACCTCAACTACTGCAACTCACTCTTAGCTGGGCTCCCTGCAACCACGATAAAACCTTTGCAGCGGATCCAGAACACTGCAGCACGCCTCGTGTTCAACCGTGCAGAGTACAATTACAGGGACAACGAAATGCAGTATGTATATTGTAAGTATTGTATTAGATTAGATTCAACTTTATTGTCATTGTGCAGAGTACAAGTACAGGGACAACGAAATGCAGTTGGCATTCTAACCAGAAGTGCAAATGTGCGATAAAGGTGCGGGTTGAAATGCAGGAATGCAGAATAAGGTGCAGAGTGCAAAATTGAAAAACATGAAGGTGGCAGTAGTAGTTAAAGTGACGGTAATTAATGGTAGTTATTAAAGTGACAGTAAACAGTGCAGGTGGAGGTAGTGATCGTCAAGGTAGTAAACCGTTACTAATAGTAGCAGAAACATGTAATTTTATTTTTTTTGTGATTCTGCTCTGTGTGTGTGTGTGTGTGTGTGTGTGTGTGTGTAGTGCTGTCAGCCAGGATGTGTTCCATTGAGAATCAGATGGAAGAACTGAGGCGACAACGCTCAGGTCAGACACACAACACAAAATGACACACAACTACAGATAATTACACACATCTGTGTGTGTAGTTAGTTGGTAACCTGGTCTCCAGCGTGTAGTTAGTTGGTCTCCAGTGTGTAGTTAGTTGGTAACCTGGTCTCCAGTGTGTAGTTAGTTGGTAACCTGGTCTCCAGTGTATAGTAAGTTGGTAACCAGTGTGTAGTTAGTTGGTAATGAGTGTGTAGTTAGTTGGTAACCTGGTCTCCAGTGTGTAGTTAGTTGGTAACCTGGTCTCCAGTGTGTAGTTAGTTGGTAACCTGGTCTCCAGTGTTCCCAGTGGTGCGACCAGGAGATGGGTCCGGGGCTCCAGAAGGAGGTTCTGAGATGGCAGAGCGGCAGACCCGGATGGCCTCTGGGTCTGCTCAGCTGGAAGTCCTCCAGACGCAGAGTAACAGTAAGGTCACACAGCTGCACACCTAATGACTACATAACCCTCACCCCTCACACCCCAGGCTGACTCACCCCCGGCACTCACCTGTCACCCCTCAGTGATTCATGTATTTACAACAGGAAGTGATGAATACAAGCATGTGATGTCATATTTGAGGCCAGCAGGGGTTTAACAGTTTATGATTACAGACCATACAGACACACTGGTATCCATGGAGTCCAGACTGGTTTCCATAGAGATGCTTTTGGCTTCCACCCCCATCCAGGGGGTACAGCCGATGGCAGGGAGTACAGGTGGGTAGTTTCTAGGTATATGAGGACATCAAAGATCATATAACAGAATATAGGTATGATACTGTATATTACTTGATTCTTTGATTTTGTTTGGATTATGATGGAATTAAATGTCTGAAGGATCCACTGACCTGTCAGAATTAAGGAGAAGGGTGAACAACACAGCAAACCAGCTGGACGACCTGGCGACTAGAGTCACCACAAGTACACACACCTGCACAGGTATACACACCTGCTCTGATAGATACACAAGTACATCAAACACATCAGGTAAACACACAACTTCACATGTCAACACATATCTATAGGTAAACACACTTGCACAGACACATACACACCTACAGGTTAAAACACCTATCACAAGGTAAATCCCTTTTAGCATCATCAGCTACACGAAAAATGAAAGTGTAACTGTTCCTTTCAGCTAAGCTAGCCACAGTGATGGGGGAGCTAAGGGAACTGGATGGCAGGCTAACAGGTAGGACCCAAAAAACGTTGGACTGAGGGTACGTTCAGACACACGGTGGTCTATGAAGCCCAGCAGTGTGGTTAATAATGACACCAATGTATTTCATATTAACACAATGAGAGCCTTTGTGATGGGACTTTCTTTTCAGCAATGGAGTCCAATGAGACCACTCTACTGGAGCTGCAGAAGCACTTATCAGGTACACTCTCCTCTTCACCTTGAAGCCCAGAACTGGAGGTGTGGTCTTCTTCATAGAAGGTCAGTCTGTCCTGGTTCTCAGCAGCTGTTCTCTCTGCTTCCAGACCACATCCCCAGGCTGCTGAGGGTGGAGACCAGAGTCAACATCAGCCAATCCCTGCTGGAAAACCTGAAGACCCAACAGAACAGAGGTATGCCTGACAACACAGGTGTAAACCTGAAGATCCAATGCAAAACAGGTGTAAAATATGTGAAATATGAGAGTTGGTATTGACTGGTCTTCAAGCTTCTCTAGATATCTAACCCAAGATGTCCTCCAGTGCCCAGAGAAACCTGGAATATCCTTCCTCCAGATGTGATGTCCAGATGAGTGCAGACCCCTCCTCATGTGATTCTCTACTCTAGTTTCAGACTTGGAGGCTACAGGGAGCACCACCAGTAGGCAGCTGGAGGAACTGAAGGAACTGACGAAAGGTAGTCCAACTATTATCTCATCTCACACATTTGCTGAGCTATGGTCTGAACATTGGAAAATTCTGGACTACCAGACTCCAGAAGTGCCTCTGACTGGTCTTTTGCTACGACGACTTTTTCAGCCCAGGAAGCTGAGCGGGTTGCCATGGCGGCGAGGCTGAGCGCCGGGGAGAGCCAGAGAGAGGGTACCACCAGCACAATGTCATGGCAATAATCTGCTTCTTTGATTGAACAATTGAAATATATCTGAGATGTTTTTCTCCAGTGCTGGAGTCCAGGTTTGACGTTGAGGAGGCTGCTTTGCAGACCCTGAAGATAGAGAGCTCAGGTATAGCATGCATAAGCTTAGCTGGACCTGATGACCACACTCACCACATGAACACCCACCTGCACAGGTACACATACCTGCACAGGTACACACACAACTTCACATGTCAACACCTATCTACAGGTAAACACACTTTCACAGACATACTGTATACCCATCTACAAGTAAAAACACCTATCACCAGGTATACACACCTCCACAGGTAAACACCTATCACAAGGTAAATCCCTTTCAGTATCATCAGCAACACATGGAAAATGAAAGTGTCACTGTTCCTTTCAGCTAAGCTAGCCGCAGCGATGGGGGAGCTAGGGGAACTGGATGGCAGGTTAACAGGTAGGATCCACAAAACATTGGACTGAGGGTACATTCAGACACATGGTGGTCTATGAAGCCCAGCACTGTGGTTAATAATGACACCAATGTATTTCATATTAACGCAATGAGAGCCTTTGTGATGGGGCTTTCTTTTCAGCAATGGAGTCCAATGAGACCACTCTGCAGAAGCAGTTATCATGTAAAGTGTCCTCTTCAACCTGAAGCCCAGAACAGGAGGTGTGATCTTCTTTATAGAAGGTCAGTCTTTCCTGGTTCTCAGCAGCTGTTCTCTCTGCTTCCAGACCACATCCCCAGGCTGCTGAGGGTGGAGGCCAGAGTCAACATCAGCCAATCCCTGCTGGAGAATCTGAAGACCCAACAGAACAGAGGTACGCCTGACAACACAGGTGTAAATCTGAAGATCCAATGCAACACAGGTGTAAAATATGTGAAATATGAGAGTTGGTATTGACTGGTCTTCAAGATCCTTTAGATATCTAAGCTAAGATGTCCTCCAGTGTCCAGAGAAACCTGGAATATCCTCCCTCCAGATGTGATGTCCAGATAAGTGCAGACCCTCCTCATGTGATTCTCTACTCTAGTTTCAGACTTGGAGGCTACAGGGAGCACCACCAGTAGGCAGCTGGAGGAACTGAAGGAACTGACGAAAGGTAGTCCAACTATTATCTCATCTCACACATTTGCTGAGCTATGGTCTGAACATTGGAAAATTCTGGACTACCAGACTCCAGAAGTGCCTCTGACTGGTCTTTTGCTACGACGACTTTTTCAGCCCAGGAAGCTGAGCGGGTTGCCATGGCGGCGAGGCTGAGCGCCGGGGAGAGCCAGAGAGAGGGTACCACCAGCACAATGTCATGGCAATAATCTGCTTCTTTGATTGAACAATTGAAATATATCTGAGATGTTTTTCTCCAGTGCTGGAGTCCAGGTTTGACGATGAGGGGGTCGCTTTGCAGCGCCTCAAGATAGAGAGCTCAGGTATAGCATATGCAGTATTAGCTTAGCTGGACTTGATGACCACACACACTACAAGAACACCCACCTGCACAGGTACACACAACTACCCATGTCAACACATACTGTATGTACAGGTAAAAACACCGATCACAAGGTATGCAGACCTCCACAGGTAAACACCTATCACCAGGTAAATCTCTTTCAGCATCACCAGCTACACATGGAAAATGAAAGTGTAACTGTTCCTTTCAGCTAAGATAGCCGCGGTGATGGGGGAGCTAAGGGAACTGGATGGCAGGCTAACAGGTAGGACCCAAAAAACATTGGACTGAGGGGACGTTCAGACACACGGTGGTCTATGAAGCCCAGCACTGTGGTTAATAATGACACCAATGTATTTCATATTAACGCAATGAGAGCCTATGATGGGGCTTTCTTTTCAGCAATGGAGTCCAATGACACTGCTCTACTGGAGCTGCAGAAGCAGTTTTCAGGTACGCTCTCCCCTCACCCTGAAGGCCAGAACAGGAGGTGTGGTCTTCTTCACAGAAGGTCAGTCTGTCCTGGTTTTCAGCAGCTGTTCTCTCTGCTTCCAGACCACATACCCAGGCTGCTGAGGGTGGAGACCAGAGTCAACATCAGCCAATCCCTGCTGGAGAACCTGAAGACCCAACAGAACAGAGGTATGCCTGACAACACAGGTGTAAACCTGAAGATCCAACGCAACACAGGTGTAAAACATGTGAAATATGAGAGTTGGTATTGACTGATCTTCAAGCTCCTCTAGATATCTCCTTTAGATATCTAACCCTCAATATCTAACCCAATATGTCCTCCAGTGTCCAGAGAAACCTGGAATATCATCCTTCTAGATGTGATGTCCAGATGAGTGCAGACCCTCCTCACGTGATTCTCTACTCTAGTTTCAGACTTGGAGGCTACAGGGAGCACCACCAATAGGCAGCTGGAGGAACTGCAGGAACTGACAAAAGGTAGTTCAACTATTATCTCATCAGACAAATTTGCCGAGCTATGGTCTGAACATTGAAAAGTTCTGGACTTCCAGACTCCAGAAGCGCCTCTGACTGGTCTGTTGCTACGACGACTTTTTCAGCCCAGGAAGCTGAGCAGGTTGCCATGGCAGCGAGGCTGAGCGCCGGGGAGAGCCAGAGAGAGGGTACCACCAGCACAATGTCATGGCAATCATCTGATTCTTTGATTGGGCAATTGAAATATATCTGAGATGTTTTTCTCCAGTGCTGGAGTCCAGGTTAGATGCCGAGGAGGTGGCTTTGCAAAGCCTGAAGATAGAGAGCTCAGGTATAGCATACATTAGCTTTGCAACAGCCTGCTTTAGCCTAGCTTCAGCCTATGTTGTCTTAGCTACAACCTACATTAGCCTAGCCTCAGTATAATGACTTACCTTTGTTCATCCCTGCTTAAGGTCACTCTGCTGAGCGGTCTGCTCTGGAGGCCAGGATGGCCACCTGGGAGAACAAAACAGAACGTATGTTTAGCAGCTTCTCCTGCCCTCTCCCTCTTCCCCTGTACGCTATTCAGAGATGAACTCATGTCTGAGGTCTCCTCAGAGTGACCTGATCTTCCTCCTCTGCCAGGTGTGGATACGAGGGCCGGCGTCCTGCATCGACTCTGGGTGGAGCTCCACGCCAACACGACAGGTCTACCTGTGCTCCCCAGGGCCATCCATTGGCCACATGCAGTAACCCACCTATATGCCTGTTACACAACTATGTGTGTTTGTTCTGTCCCCCTCTGGCTGTAGTTCTGGAGACTCAGATGGACAGAACCATGCAACGTTTGGATCAGTGGATGAGTCAGAGCCAAGGTTGACCTCCTGGTGTTATATAACATGTGACCTGTAGTATTTCACAGCTGACTCAGTCCTAGTAGAACCAGGAGTGGTACTACACCCTAAGAGCTCTCTCCCTCCCCCCAGACCCGACCCGAGTTGCCTTCACCGCTGGACTCACTGACTCCGGAGCCGTGGGACCCTTCGGCACCGAGACCACCCTGGTATTCTCCAAGACCCTCACCAACATCGGCCAGGCCTACAACCAGACCACAGGTTCTGACCAGTCGCTACCAGTGTAGTATAATTAGCAATAATACTCAGAGGGAGAGTTCTATGTTTAGTATCTTCTGTGTATGGACAAAGAGGGGAATGTTTATCACTTGCAACTTCCCGTTTACTCTCTGGTTTGGCCAATGCGGTTCCTGTGTTGAGACCTTGTGCCGTAGTGGGCGGAGCCAGGGTTGGAGTCAGCCAATAGTGTCCTCATGGCGCCCATGTGCGGTGGCTTCCTGTAGGCATCTTCCGGGCTCCAGTGAGGGGACTCTACTGCTTCCTGTTCACGGTGGCGGACTTCCTGAAGGGCTACCGGGGCGTGTACCTGTACCAGAACGCCCGGCGGGTTCTGTTCAGCCTGGAGCTGAACGGGCACGGGGGTTACGCCAGCAGCTCCAGCGCCGCCCCCCTGCTCCTGGAGGCGGGGGACGCCGTCTACCTCCGCCTGCCAGGGAGCTACCGTCTCTATGACGACGACCGCAACTTCAGCCGCTTCTCAGGGTTCCTGGTCTTCGCTCTGTGAGCTCCAGCAGGTCGCCGGTGGACCGGAGACCTTCCACCGGCCGATCAATCTGCAGGCAGCTCTAAGGGGCCTGGACTGGAGACCAGCGGTCAGATGCATTGATCAGTGATTGGTTTCTGATCAAGGTCATCGCCGCATGGAATACCAAGCATCACTCTGCTTCCTCCGTCGTGAGAGGGTGATTCATTTTATAGTCCTGTTATAATCCTTAGTTATGGCCCTGTTATATCTGTTGTATAGTCCTGTTATAATCCTTAGTTATGGCCCTGTTATATCTGTTGTATAGTCCTGTTATAGTCCTTAGTTATGACCCTGTTATATCTGTTGTATAGTCCTGTAATAGTCCTTAGTTATGACCCTGTTATATCTGTTGTATTGTCCTGTTAGTCTTTAGTTATGGTGATTTTATAGCCGTGATGTCGTCATGTCATGGTCCTGTGGTGGTGCTACGACAGCTGTAATGTGGGGACACTGATGGATGACCTGAGGAGAGCGGTTAAAACTCACCAAATGTTTTATTATCCTTCAGGGAGGAGAAGAACAAACAGTAGGAATACATTTCACCCAGTAGTGTAAAGACAAGCTGTTATTCAACTCATTTATATATATATATACACAAACATTTGGTCTTGAAAAACCCATTATTAAGCTCTGTTTTAATTTAAATCAAAGTGCTATGACCTATGACCCTTCACAAAGCCTTTAGTTAGTCCTCCCTGCCAGAGGTCAGGATGAGAGCATCGCGAGGTCTGGACCACAAGCCTGTTCTATTATAAAACACTAGGAGACCACGGCCAGGCCCTGATTGTTCCCAGAGGATTTGTTCTCTATTAAAAAGGTACTGCTGTATGTAACGCTGAGCATTCAAAGTGAGCGCTGCAGTCAAAGCTCACGCTACCGGAGCGGGTCGAACACGGGCTGAACCGTGGCGAGACCGGGGAGAGTCACAGAGTCACGCAGCCTGCTTTCAAGTCCCTCTGGGCGCCCTTCTAAAGGCTTCGAAAGCCGCGTCCCACGTGGGTGAAGCAGCCTGAGGATCACCTGGGGGTGGGATGGAGGCGTGGCTCTGGGACACCTGGCTAACATCATACCAGAGCTCAGGTCCAAAAGCACGCCTGCAAATTACAGCTCATCGCCAAAAATAACTAAGAAAATCTTCAAGATTGACTCGCTTTCAATAAGACGCTATGTAAAGGACAAGGTTTCTTCAATAAAACCGTGTTCAAATAACACTTGTTTCACATGGTGGTGGAAAGAGAGGACGCCGTGGAGTCCCGGGAACGTGTTTCAGGGGGAACCTGATTTGGTCCAGAACCCGGGGTTCTGCCCCCCGGGGTTCTGCAGGAAGACAACGGGAACACTGGGAGGAATGTCGTGCTGGGAAAAGTGGAATGCTGTACTGAACAGGAGCTGGGATCAGCAGGTCAGTGTGGATAGGACTGGTGACAGGAAGACGAGAGGAGAGACGGATCATTAATCGCTGATCAGATCTCTGGTTGACGACAGCAGGATGTTCTGGCTACTTTGTGTTCATCATTTATCTTGAGTCAGTAGTACTGTGTATCAGTAGCCTTTTAAAAACCAGTTCAAGTTCCAGCTTGAACTGCAGTAGACTGCTGGTTCTGACTCGAGGCACCGGTCCTGTGCAGCCCGTCACAGCTGTAGTGTAGGGTCAGGGTTCGTCAGCAGGCTACCACGCTAGCAGCAAGCTAACTGAATAGCTTCAACTGCAGCGGGCGCAGCATCACGACCATATATGGGCACCCCCCTACATGGTCTATTGTACTTGTTTCCTGTGTGTCATGACAGGACAGCTGTCTGGACCAATCGGATTCAGTCTGTGTCCAACCGACAGTGTATGACATCATACCCTTAATTATTAGTATCATATTCATATTGTTAAATGGTACAAACAATGGTAACTTTAAGTAACACAACAAAACCGTGCTGAAAACCAACAAACTGTTAATAAATACTAAATAAGAGTCATGGGGTTGCTACCTTGAATAGTACTGATAGTACTGATGGTACTGATGGTACTTATGGTACTGATGGTACTGATGGTACTGATAGTACTGATGGTACTGGTAGTCAGAACTGTCAGTACTACCAGTACAGTCGTAGTATCCTGTGTCCTGCGCACACAGAGGAGCATCCCGGTGGACTGTTAATCGTCGCCATAGCGACTGACCCAGGAGGGTCAAAAAACAAAGTGACTGTCAGTCGGTTGTCATAGCAACACATACACATACATATGTCCCCCACACACATGCACACACACGGCCGCACACACACACACACACGCACACACACACACACACACACACACACACACACACACACGCACACGCACACTCACACACACACACGCACACTCACACACACACACACACACACACACACGCTCAGGCGCTGGCGCGCTGTGGGGGGGGCGCGGG
>JAOPUI010000100.1:52735-67265 GCA_027123135.1 Urophycis floridana | reverse complement strand
GGAGGGGTTATGGGAGGGAACTCGAACACAATCGAGGGGCTTATCAGGGGACTTCCTACCGCCGTCTACAGGCCTCTGCTGAATGGCCGCCCGCCGCCACCAACAACCTAACTTATGAAGACCATAGGAAGACAAGGGCGTCCATTCATCTGCATTCAGTTTGACAGAGGATACAAACCACTTTCAGCCATATATACACTGTACTATATAGGCTGATGTAATATACTGTCATGAATACATCTCTGAAATCAAACAGCGGTCGGCCTCTGTCTGGTTACGCACTGTGTTCTGATCTGATCGTGACCAAGGCCGTCTGGATGAAGCTGTAGAAGGTTCCAGTGAACGTAAAATACACGTGAATGATGCGTCTCAGCGTGTAGACGAACAAGCGGGACGCGATTCTACTGAGCAGGGTAGCAAAAAAACCACCAAGTACCAATGAGAACGACTTTCAGTACCAATGACAATCACTTTCAGTCCCAATGAGAATCACTTCCAGCCGTGGTACCAGAGCACAGCGGCTGACAGTTTGTATTTCGCTTTTTTGGGGATCATATTTAGTGGTTTCAAAATGCGGCCAGACTTCAGAAGTATTTGTCCTAACACTGTCTGTTCTTCTAGCCCAACGGTCTAAAATGTGCTCAACCTAGATTGGATAGTGCCACTGAAATTAAGGGAGTGTAAAAATACATATAAATAAACATAGTAAAACTTATAGACGCTTCCTTCAAGAAACGATGCACTGCTGTGTCATCACTCATCCCCAACCCCCCACTTTGGAGGGTGACCTCTGACCTTTGGGGGTGTCGGGTACCCCCAGGGGGCAGATGATCTTGCGGATGCAGTACTCGGAGCGGATGCCGTACGGCCCGACGTCTCGCCGCTTGATGATCTCCGTGGTGGTGATCTCCGTGTCGGACGTTTCTGTGGCAATGAGTGGGGATAGGGCTGGGTTGGCATGGTGACATGGAGGGAGAGAGCCAAGGAGGTTGGAGAAGGTACGCCCCGAAGGTCAATGAACCAAACAGCAGGCCGCCTTTGCAAAGTCTGCTAGTCTAGAGTTTATACACATGCATGCATGCACACACACACACACACAGACACACACACACAGACAGACACACAGACAGACACAGACTTACCAAAGGGGAAAAGGCCGCGGGGGTGTCCTACCTGTACGCGTGGTCCCGACAGCCGAGGAGGGCTTGACGGCCATGTCGTCCCACCGGAGGCAGGCCCAGAGGAGCCTCAGCATCAGACTGACCCCCGCCAGGGAGCGCACCGTCTGGAGGCGGTACCTGGAGACGACACCCAGGGGTTTTCCACACTGAAGGAACGCTGTGCGCTGTGGGCTCGCCACCGCCTCCACTCAACACATCGAGTTCAGCATCAAATAAGAGCCAATTATCATCTCCTGCAGACGGCACGTCTTGTTTATGAAGAGAACGCAGTGCCACTGAGTACAGATTATTGTCTGTCGATGTATTTTGGCTCACCCAGGGCGGACAAAACAACTCAGAAGACCCTATCCATATTCTGTAACGCACTGAATGCATTTTAAACCGGGTGGGGGGGGGGGGACAAAAAAGCATTTCAGATATTATTGGGACAGTAAATCCCGTGTTCTCCTCGCTGGTAAAACAACGTTTCGTTTCCCCTCGCCGACTGAGCGGTGACATTCTGTTTCCGTGAGCGTCGTTACCGCCACGGACCGCCGCGAGCTGGACGTGAAGCGGCCGGGCGTCGCCCCCCATTAAATCACGTTTACCGCATTTCTCGAGAAACGCGTCCGTTCTGCTCCGCCGTGTCTGAGGTCACCGCCGCGGCGCCCTGCCAGCCGGCCGGTGGCTTTTCCACCACGTAAGACCACAACAACAACAACAGCGGCGGCGGCCTCCGAGGGCAGCGGGCGCCGGAGGAGGAAAAGGGTTTTCCATGTAAAAAGGGGCGAGGAGCCCCCCGACCCGCCGCCGCCGCCCACCGTAAAAGACGCGGGCGTGGAGCGAGGCGGACCCTCTTGGCTCTCCCCCTCGCCGCTGGGTGATTCACGTCTGCTTCAGAACTCACGCGCTGCAGCAGGTTT
Organism: Urophycis floridana; assembly: GCA_027123135.1. Lineage (NCBI taxonomy): Eukaryota > Metazoa > Chordata > Actinopteri > Gadiformes > Phycidae > Urophycis > Urophycis floridana. The sequence goes on along the minus strand of JAOPUI010000100.1, from coordinate 65,182 downwards.
CAGTCCCCCCCCCGGGAAGGGCCGCCGTGCCCCCAAAACACCGGCACAGGCGCGCAGACACGCACGCACACACGCATGGACGGACGCACGCACGCACGCACGCGCGCACACACACACACGCGCACGGGTGGCCGGCCGTAGAGGAGGACCTTTGTTTTTTTTTCTCAGATATGGCCGCAGGGTTTGGGGAGTTTGACATGGTATGTTGGAGAAATGTGAGGCTGGAGGCGGTTTTCCCTCATTTACAGTTCATGACGGCTGCCGCCGAGGCCTGAGAAACCACCAAGTAGGAGTGTCTGGGTTTGTGAGTCCCGACCGGTCCACCGCCGCCAAGCCTTCTGACAGAGTTGGACTCCAATTAAAAAACGAATAACCCGCGATTGGTCATTCATTCTTCAAACGCCTGAGACCGAATATTTAGGCGAAACAAAAATGTGTAATAGCATTTTCTGTAATTGTTTCTTGAGATCCTAGATCCTAGACAGCAGGTTTGGGGGGGGTCACTTTGTTTGATGTGATCAAACAGAAGGGCAGGCTGACCAGAGATTATAACCAATGTGCACACACTCCCCATGGAAAATTACACCGTGCAAAATACCCGGCCTTGTGGCATACACATCTTGTTCCGGGCCATACTTGAGTGTTTGGCTACCACTATCACAGCAGGAATGCCTAACCCCAACTGATGTTCAGAACATATTTAATAACATATTTGATGGGGCCCAAGATGTAGGAGGGACCACTGATTCTTATTTTCACTGGAGACCAAAACCGGGTCTATTCAACCAAAGAGCTCCAGACACAAACCATAGGGAAATATATAGTACAATATGACCTTCGTATGACCTAACTGCTCGGCTCTCAGCCAAGAAACACAATCAGTAACGTAAAAGTTCTCAACCCCACCATGGGAGTGTGCTAGCATAAACACAGATGAAAACTCTTTAAAATATGGTTGGAGACGGTCATTTTTAGTCTAGTATATTGTAATAAAAAATTATTTGCTTCGATGCGTTTGATGGACTTTCCTTAAAAGGGAGGAAACATAACACAAATCATGGATTGCTTAAAAGCGCACATAATCCTCCTAATGTTGCTTTAATGTGGGTTCATTACAATGTAAAAAACCCTCTGTGTCATATCTGGTGGTATCCGATAAAGCCCCTTGAGTTTGATTTAGGATCGAGTTTGATTTAGATCAAAAGACGAGGGCTTCCAACGTGGACTCCATCAAAGATAGGGGGAGGAAAGGAAGCTGTTATTTACTCCACGGACGGGAGGAACGAACCAGCTGGGGAATGGATTGAAACGATATAATGGGAGGCAGGACATCTTTGAGGGTTTGGTCTTTGTTATATTATTACAGCATGTGTGAAAGTCATCATTTCCTGGTTTTACCTTGTTGTCAGCTCGTTATGTTTAGTTTTTTCACTCTCATCTGCAGTGAAATGTTTAGCAATTATTTTTCAATACTGTGGGGGGAAGACCCAGTTACAACAAGTACAACAGTGAAGGGATTCAAAAGTTAAAACTGTAAATTGGTTGGCTGCGGTATACTTTCGTAATGTATGCATTGTTTGCCAATTCTAAACGAGCTCATTTGGCATTGATGTCCTTCTGGGCTCTACCTGGCCTCCATCTTGAAAATGTATCTCAAAGAGTTTGGCGTGTTTCAGCGTGGCTCTGGTCATGTAGGTCAGGGCTTTCTGGGTTCCATGGAACCTAATGCCATCTCAGTTGATAAGCTATCTCGCTTGCTTCCCCAGCTCCAGCACGCCGTGTTTGTGCGCCAATTTGTCTCATATCTGGCAACCCGGGGGACTCGGGGGACAATGGGGAATCATAATTACAAAAGAGCACATGGCTGTGGCATTGTTGTTGGAGGAGCCAGTATTTCCACTTGGCATGTTCCTCCAATCTCCTATGACACGATATTATGGCTATTGATATCATGGTTTCGTACAGTACGTGTGTTACATATTGTAACCTTGACCTCTTGATGACATCTAATGAACGAGCACAGTAGTACATGTGTTAGATACAGCTCCTATAGATCATTATTCCCACCATGGTGGTCCATCAAACTATGACTCCCAGAAACAGAGGAGGATCCTGTACATCTGGGGGGGGGGGCATGTGACAGAGGGAGTGTGATCTCATCACCTACCTCCACGTGATCCCGAAGGTGGGCCTCGGGGAGGGGTAGGGCCAGATGTCCTGCGCCGGCTTGGCGTTGTAGCTGAAGATGGAGACCTCCCGCAGGCCGCCCCGCCTCGCCAGCACCTTCAGGTCGTCGCTGGGCAACACGAAAATGCTCTTGCGGTTGCTCTTGGTGACAAACTTCCTGTAGGACGGCAGCGCCGTGTCCGAGCGGGCCTTCTTGGTGCGGGAGAACTTGAGGAGCCGGACGCGGCCCTTGGTGGAGAAGGACTGGCTCACCTCCACCGCGCTGCCGTCGCCGCCGGACGCGCTGTAGGAGGCCGACAGCAGCGTCCTCTGCTCCTGCGTCACCGTTTCGCTCTGGCTGTCCTCCGACTGGCTGTCGGGGCCGGGGGAGTGCACTTTGGTGACGGTGGTTTTGGTCATGGTGGTGAGGGTGGCCACCGCGCTGCTCTCCGACACCGGCGCCGCCGCCGCCGCCACCGTAGCATTCCCCGGGACTTTGGCGACCGTCGTCGCCGTGGAAACCGTGGTGGTGGTGGTGGTGGTGGTGGTCACCTGGGTGACCGTGGTCCTCTGCTCCGCCGCCGCGCCCTCGCCGCCCTCCTCCGCAAAGCCCTCGCTGGCGCTCGACTCCTCGGCCGAGGGGATGGGAGACGGGGGCATGCGGATGACCCTCATCGCCGGCTTCCTCTGGCGCTCGGCGCCGCCGTGGAGAAGGCCGCCGCCGAGGGCCCCCGCCGCCGCGCCGCCCTCCAGCCGGGCGATCTTCACCGGCGGCTGGAGCTCCGGGTCGAAAACAACCACCCGGCAACCATCCGTCTCCCTCCTGCCGGGAGCCGGCTCCGGCTGGCCGGCCCGGACCGCCTCGGTCTTGGCGCCCAGCGAGACCGTGTCCCCGTTGACCAGCGGCTTGTCCTGGGGCGCCGCCGCCGCGGAGCATCTCTCCCCCTCCCCTACCTCGTCCACGCTGTTGCTGTTGACTTTGATGCGGTTGCTGTTGGCGACGGCGGCGTGGCTCGCAGGCGGCGGCGAGCACGTCGCCTCCGCGTCCTTGCCGTTCATCTGAAGAGGAACGGGGGGCGAGGAGGCGGGGCTGCCATCGCTCGGTCTGCCGGGGCCGGCCTCTTGGACCTTCTGCTGATGCTCCTCCTTCCACCGTTCTTCTGCGGTTAGAGCCTCAGGACTCTTGGGGTCAGAGGAGGTCGCGCGCTGATCGCCCCGATCGAGGCCGCTCGCGGGCGTCGCGACGGAGCTCGCTTTAGGCGCCGAGACCTCCGGACCGCCGTTATCAGTACTTTGAGGCCTGCCAATGTCTGCTAGAGTGCAAGCAGTTTGCAGCAGCGAGGAGCTGTGAGCGGCCTGTACTGCTGAGGCCGCTGGTTCCTTAGACAGTGTGGGACCCTCTTGCGCTGTACTGCTAGAAATAGCTGTACTGGGCCCTGTAGTCCTTGGTTGCGTACCCATTTCCTGTTTCTGGATTTCTAATGAGGTTGAATCCAAACCCGTAAGGTCTCTGAACGGGGCACCTGCAGCGGGAAGTGCCAGAAGACGAGATGCTCGCTCCTGTGCAGGTTTCATGTCGGCCTCCTGCGAAGGAGTCTCCTCCTTCACCCTCACCGACCCAGGAGTCCCTGCTAAAGAGGGCAATTCCTCTGACTTGACCGCTGCCACAGGCGTGCGCTGAACCTGGGCCAGAGCCAAAGCCAGGGGCTTGAGTGGAGACCTCGGCCGGACCGGGGTGCCCGGCGGTAGGGCAGGAGCAGCAGGAAGCTGGGAGGCTGCCGGTGGTTTGGAGGCGGTGGCCTGCTGCCTGTGCTTCTCCTCTATTGTGTGTTGCTTGACCCGCCGCTCCAGCAGGCCGTCCAGCTTGGAGGCCTTGAGTTTCTTGTAGGCCACGCGGGTCAGGAAGCCCTTGCTGACGTCCACCACGTCGTAGTTGAAGGGTCGCTCGGACTCATCCTTGGGCTCCTGCTTTGTCCCCGTCTTAATATCAGGCAAAGTGGCCCCTGGAGGACATCCACATATCAGTTATTAAACTACATTTCAAGCACTCGTAACTTGTGACAAATGGGGCCAGGAAATTACAGACTTAAAAGTAGAGATGAACCATTGAATTCTGGCAACCAAAAAAATGTATATGTCAGAATATACCAATACAAAGACTGTAAGGGCCACAACAAAGTCTTCATTCCATTGAGGCCACAAATCAAATGGAGCCGTTCAGTGAGCGGAGGACCCCCCCCTCCGGTCTGACCTTTCTCCGGCCCCTCGTCTCCGGGATCCACCTCCATCTTCTGCTCCACGTCTTCCTCCTTCCCCTCTTTCTGCCCCCCCTCCTCTTCCTCCTTCGCCCCCTCCCTCGTCGTCGTCGTCGTCTCCCCCCCGGGCGTGTGTTCTGGGGGGTCTTGGGGGGCTCCGGGCGAGGGCGTGGGCTCCAGGGTGCTGCTGTTCACCGGCGCCCCCTGAGACTCGTCTCGCGCGGCCGTGAGGGGCCGTCTGCTCAGGTCCAGCAGGGTGCACTTCTTGCCGAGTTTGGCCTCTGTGGAAAAAGAGGGAGCTCATTTGAATGGGACGCATACCACTACTACTACTACTACTACTACAACATCGCTGCAGGATTTGGTACAGGTACCTATTTCTTGCTGCATGTAAACGTACTGACTGACACTGGGGGTGCTTGAGAGGAATGTGATGCAACTTGTTGACACTGGTGGCACTGAGCACGTGGGCGGCAGTAGAACAGTGGGTAGAGCGGGTGGACAGGGCGGGTCGTCCACTAACCATAGTCGGCTGTTCGATCCCCTTGATCCCCCACCTCTCAACTGTCCACATGTCGAACCCCTCAAATGCACTGGTTGTAAGTCGCTTTGGAGAAAAGCGTCTGCTAAATGCCCCTTTACCTTCCAGCTCCGCGCGGTAGTTTGGATTGGTGTTCCCGGGCAGCTTGGGTTGAAATCGCTGCACGTGGGTCTTGCTGATCCAGCTCCAGCCTCCGTATCCAGTGACCCGATACTCTTCGCCCTTCTGCTTCCACACCTTCACCGCGCCAGGGAGGGGGACGTGCATATGGGGGGGGAAGACAGGGAGTGAGTGAGAGGTCAGCAAGGTTAATGACTCCAAAAGGGAGCAGAGCCCCAGTTCAAAAGACACTTCCCCACATCTCTGTCCTGCGGTACGCATCAAAGAGCCTTCACAGGGAGATACACACTCACACCTCAGAAAGCAAACACAGGTAACCACCTCACACACACACATCCTTTAGAAAGTGCTCATCAAACACCATAGTCCATAGTGATTAGGAGGGTTGCCATAAAAGGAGCTGAGGTCTGAAACAGCTAGGGGGTTGTTTGTGGCTTCCTTCCCAGGTCCGTGTGATGTGGCTGGTGATTTGCTCCCCACTAAGCTAGAGCCTTTTGGCTACACTCGGTGTGTACAAACCTGCCGGTCTTATGGAAAGGCAGTGGTGGGCGACATGCAAATATTACAATATTTCAAGTGTGTGTGTGTGTGTGTGTGTGTGTGTGTGTGTGTGTGTGTTACCTGGTGCTTGATAGGGAAGGTGTATTTGACCCAGGTGGCCTGTTGCATGGTCTCCTCTTCCTCCAGCTTCCTCTCCCTCTTCTTCAGCTTCTCCTTCTCCTCGCGCTCGATGGACGTCATGCGATGGAGTCTGGACAACGTCACCACAACATCGTCACAAATCTATCAGAGCCATCAGGCTGCACAAGTTGGTGGCATGGGTTCCATTGTGTTTGTGATTGCGTTCCTGAGTACCTTGTGAGTGCCATAGTCTGTGTGTCTCTATACCCACGTGTCTCTTTGTGTGTGAGTGTGTGTGTTTGTGTGCACCTCTTTGTGTGTGCGTGTGTGTACCTGGTGTGTCCCAGCGAGTCCTTCCAGACAGGCAGCATGGCGACAGGTTTTATGGCACACTCCAGGATGGCCAGAGCCAGGGCAAACTCTCTGGCTTTGCTGCACATCTGCACTGCCTTGATCCAATTGGTCCTGCAGAGGGGCAGAGAGTCACATGATCACTTCCCACCCACAAGATGCATTTTTCCTTTCGGCCTATTATCCCCCCTGAAAAGATTTTGCACCTGCTTTTTCTGCATTTCGCTATTGTTTTTGGGAACTGTGACAAAATAGCATAGATTACTATATCTACATCATAGAAGACATTCAAACCCATTTAAAAACTAAAGAAAACGTGATTTTGGGTCCACCGGCACTTTAAAGTAAAAGCAGACTGTGTTCCAATCTGTTAAAAAACACACCATCCTACACTCACCCTGGCAACTTACTGATTGTCGCTCTGCATTCAGATTTATCACATTGCCCATAACACAGCCACAATCTTCACACAGAAGTCTTGCTGCACGCCTCCAAGTTCAACAGCATGCGGAGTGGCATGTACTCACAGAATTGAAACTTGATTTGTTTGTTGGTGGGCATTATAAGAGAAAACCATCAAGCCAGGGTTGTTTGTGTGCGCTTACCTGGGCTGGGGAAAACTAAGACTCAGCTAACGGAGCTACTAAATATAATGGGTTGTGAATGGATCTCCAACTGCCCAATTTCTGAATGCATCTACACTGTGAGAGGGGGCGAGTTGTTCAAGATTCACAGCATTCATCTCAGCACAGTCAATGGTTAACAGACCAGCTGATTCCTTTAACAACAACAAGGCTCTATCCAAGCCTCACGTCATTCTAGAGGCACATGTGCGGGGCCGGCAGTAGCTCAGTGGGTAGAGCGGGTGGACAGAGCGGGTCGTCCACTAACCGTAGGGTCGGCGGTTCCATCCCCTTGATCCCCCCCTCCTCCAACTGTCCACATGTCGAACCCCACAAAAAGTACTGATTGTAAGTCACTTTGGACAAAAGCAACTGCTTAATGCTTTACATCCCCTTTACATGTGATGATGGGGGCCATCTGCGTGGCAAAAAGAAATCCCTTCTGGGTTTTCCTATGGCTCATGGTATCAGCTCACAGGCCCGATAAAGCGCTCCAGCGCGCCACATCGCCAGCCGGCCTACCTGTGCGAGGCCCAGTTGGGGTGCATGAAGGGGGCGGGCACGTTGTTCTCCAGCTGGACGATGGTCAGGCGCAGCGTAGAGATGGTCAGCACCTTGGAGCCGTGGATGGAGCCGTTCCACTTGAAGTCCCCCGCCGGCGTCATGCAGAACTTGTGGGACAGGTGGCGCCGCTTGTCGTGATCCTGGTCGATCAAATACCAACAAATACGTGCAGAGGGGGGGGGGGTTCGCGTTAGCGAGGAAACAATGATGCACAATAGAGGGTTAACTCAACCCATCATTTTAATAGGTTCTCACCGCTATAGCAAACTACTGACTGGAAATAGTGAAATAGACCAGTGATGAATATAACATTAAATGCGAAATTCATTAACATTTGTTGTTTAAATGATAATGAAAAATATGTAGTGGAATATGAACAAATGTATATCTGCATTTCTCAGGTAAAACTAGTATTTTGGTTCTTCCGAGTGAAGTGAACGGTGCAGCCGTGGTTTGTCACAGAGACAGGAAGGAAGGTTCTTGCCTCTCTGTGTTGGTGCTTGTTCAGGGCCAGCGTGTTGGAGCTGTACTGGTTGTGGTAGACCCGGTACTTGCCCTCCTGGCCCAGCTTGAAGAAGTTCCCCAGGGCGCCCTTCATCACCACCTCCTTTGAGCTGCGCGTGCTGACCCGGGTGACGTCTCCCTGTGCGTTCACCACCAGCACCTATGGGTGCGAGCAGCCAGGGAGGGGAACCACTTTTTACTCAAGTGGTGAGACACCCACAGCTCGCTAGGTTAGCTAATAAAGTAGACATCCGTTTATTAGCACATAAACAGAGCAGAGAGACACATCCATCCAACTAATTAACTACAGACACACGCCTTTAGGTGAGCTAGTAAACTACAGACATACAAATCAATACGTTAGCTAGTAATCTACAGACACACAGGTCATTGGCTTAGCTAATTAACTGCAGACATACAGGTCATTAGGTTAGCTAATTAACTACAGACATACAGGTCATTAGCTTAGCTAATTAACTACAGACATACAGGTCATTAGCTTAGTTAATTAACTGCAGACATACAGGTCATTCAGTTAGATCATAAACTACGGACATACAGGTCATTAGCTTATGTAATTAACCACAGACATACAGGTCATTAGGTTCACTACTAACCTACAGACATACAGGTCATTAGGTTAGCTAGTAAACTGAGACATACGGGTCATTAGGTTAGCTAGTAAACTATGAGACATACAGGTCAGCTTAGCTAGCAAACTACGGACGTACACAGCCTTTTAGCCTTTTACCCATGGCTATCTATTGAGTTTGCTCAATAGTTATCTTTAGGTTAGCTGCGGAGTAGTCTCCGCAGCGGCTGTGGCGCTCACCTCCTTGCCCTCCCTGAAGCCCTGGTTTGCCTGGTGGACGGCGGCGGCTACCTGCTGGCTCTTTAGCTGGCTCAGTTTGCTGTCTGGGTTCCTGAGCCTGGTCACCATGCGCGTGGCCCCGGACCGCTTGGCCCCGGAGCCTGGCCCCTCTCCGTTGGCCTGGTCCTTGGTGTCCCCTGGTCACGGAGAGAATCGACAACAACAAGAGCAGAAAGGTCAGAAAATGGCCACGGACGGGTGACCGACCTCTGTGTCCAATAACGGTCCGTTTAATGTGATCGACTGGAAGCAGCATCTTTACCTCACACCATGAGAACACCAGTTCATGTGCAAATGCACAACGTGCAAAGACAAAAGGAAGCCAGCTAAATTTGTATATATATATATGTCACTATACACAGCAAAACACACACAGAGTTATATTTGAGGCTGTTAGCATCTCAGGCTGCGCCCCACAGAGTGAGTGAGGGGGGGTTGGGGGAGTCTGTGGACCCCACCTGTGTCGTCCACGCTGGCCAGCGACGACTGCGACGACTTGTCCGCCAGATCGGGGGGTTCTGGCGCGGCGGTGGGGCCCCGGGTCCCCGTGCTGCCGCTGCTGTCCTCGCTGGGCTGAGGGGGCCGGCCCGGGCCCTGCACGCCCTCCTGGCCCGGGGCCGGCTGAGGCGCCGCCGCGTCAGCTGCGTTGAATAAACCAAGGGTAAGAGACGAGCTTCACACCGCGCTACACAGGCACCTGTGACTTGCCCTGATCATCTGGATCAATTATTATTCACTATCAAAGTTGAAATGACAACAGTAGATCAAGGATGAAAGGCAGATTGCAGCATCAGGTTAACATGGACCAGCAGCAGATCAAACTGTGGGGCCTCCAGCCTGTACACAGCGGAGACCGACCGGCCATTGGCTGCACTGTGGCTCCCTCGAGTGGCCTGCAGCATGCAGTGCACAGACAACACACACGGGGTTCTGGAAAGCCAAGCCGGATCTGCTTTTTTCAAACCGACGAGAAGGATTCGAGCAAAAAAAAAAAAGCCAGCCGAGCCGAAAGCGCCCACAGCACGAGGATGGAACGGATACGGCGGGAGGTCAGGCTCCGTGTCTGCATGCTGCATGACGACATCCATCTGCGTGTGTGGTGACCCGCGCGTGGCAACAAGCTGGGGGTTCAACACCGACAGCGGCCCATCTGCTGGCGGAGATGACAGGCAGGAGGCAGGAGGCGCGACGCGGCCGTACTCCGGGTCACGCTGACCCGGGGACCCTAGCCACGCGGATCCCAGCCGCTCAGGGCCAAACCCAAGACAAGGAGCACAGCGGTGCAGGGCGACCAAACGACCGGCGGATGAGGATGAGTGACACAAACTACAGACACCAGCCACGAGGATGAGATGCGAGGGTCGAGGGGGCGGGGTTTCGGTCCACACCTTTTGCGCTCATGCAAAAGGTGAGGCAGAACCACAGTCCCGGCCCGGTGACGTCTGAGGGACCCATGTTAAAGCCTAAAGCCTCACATAGCTGTAGTATGCAAGCGATGGGTTAGCAGCGGTCGCCGCGGTCACGCCAACACAAGCCGAAGACGGTTCACATAAGCAGAGGGCGGCTTTCCCGTGACGTGTCCCAAATACCTTGGCCTTTGTCAGTGACTTCCATATTGGAAGGTGCCTCTGCCCCACGCTCTTCCCCAGCGGAGGCAGGGGCCTCAGGAGGCCCCGACACCGGGCTCGAGCTCTCAGCGCTGGGGACAGCTGGTGCTGGAGGGCCTGGGCCTGTGGAGGGCTTTGGGTCCTCTGTGATGCTACTGCTGGTGGTGCAGCTATTGCCTTCCTGACCAGTACCTGGGGCTACCGGTAAACAGCAGGGATGTTAAAAATAGTTGCACCTCCACAACGTCGACCAATGATGAGCCAGTTAGCTCCGTGCTTTGTCCTTCTGCGGTTATCCACTCAGTATGTGGGAAAACTGAACATCGTTTCGATCAAGTGCCTCTTTTATTCCACTACGAGATGAACGCATCTTCCTTTTACAAGAGCCCGGTATCAGCCAGGAATGTCAACGTCATTGTATTGGAAAGAATAGAGCCGGTTCTATCTGGGCCAGCAGTTCTACTCAGGGACAGCAAGGTGATATTTGGAGTTAACAGTAGATTATTTATGCAGCATTTTTCGGAAAGATTCAGAAACCATTAGAGAGGGGATATCAGCAGGGAAGCCAGAGGACATTCTAGTCCTCTGACTGGTTCATAATTCATACGTTCAATAGCTACGTTCAATAGCTAGCCATGGTCTGTGTACGATAGTAGTTGATTCACTTTTTGAAGCCATCAATGTAATGTGAATTCTCCATTTTGAAAGTTCTAATAAACTTTGACTATCAAAATGACTTATGGTTAAACTACATTTTAGAAGGTTACGTTAGCAGTAACCTTTAAATGTTTCCCATGATGGACGTATCTAGACAACAATATGTGACAAATCAACCTCAAATATAACCTTTCATCGCCAAACCGTTACCTGTAGCCGGGACCTCCTCCTCCGCCGCCTCCTGCTGCTTCTGCTCCTCCTCAGCCTCCTTCTCCTCTTGGGCCTCCTGCTTTGGTTGACCTTTAACCTCTGCCCCCTGGGGCCCGTCCCCCCTGCCCTGGTCCTCGTCCTCCTCCACGTCCACGTCTTCCTTCTCCTGCTCCAGACGCGCTTTCTGGGCCTCGGCGGCCGCCCGTCTCTTCACCTCCTCCAGCTCCTCCTCCTGCTTCGCTCGCAAACGATCCACGATTTCCTCTGTTGGGGAGCAGAAGGGGGGAACAGAAGTGGAGCAGGGCGGGGAACAGAAGCAGAGAGTCAATGACTGAAGTGGCTCGCTAGACGCCAGCGCCGATCATTGATTTGACTGTCCATCGTTACATTGGCTATATTAAATCGGCTTGTGATCATTATCAACATTAGTATGTAATAATCCAACGACTAAGTATGTAATAAAGCAACTCATTCTGCAGCCAAACCGAATGACAGCCAGCGGGAGAGTGATTCTGTAGCACGGCGGCGCTGTGACGCGGGCTGCTAATTATAACAGCTGGGGATTCACTTACATCCAATTATGTCGACCGCGTCGAGAAGAGGCAACACGCGGCTACGATAAATACACGTCCTCGCCTTGCCCTCACATGACCACTAATGCAACACACGGCACACAGAGAGCCCCTTAACAGATATGTGGGGGCGGCAAACGCAGCCAACCAAACCACTGGAAGGCCGGGGGAAAGGCCCCCAGCCCCCGAAGACCGAGGGGGAGGTGAGAGGTTCTGGATACGTGAAGAAGAAGACTGAAAGGTGATTTTTGCACGAGACGCCCCGCGGTGGTAGTTTTGTATTACACCGTCAATTGACCAACTGAATGACATCTCACGCCACGATTCCAACTCAATTCATCCCTTCCGGCGCCAACTCACAGCCGTTGCTATGGAATTAGTGTGACAGGACATCACAGAACCATTTCACCAGTCGCATTGTGTACAAACACTCAAATTCTCCACAACATATCGCCTTCCTCATCTTTACTGAATTATTTAGAAATGGACCAGAGCGGTGTCCCTGCTACAGGCCACCTCGGTGCCCTTTACTGGGCCATAACCTCCATAACCAGGACACCAGGAGGGTGGTGATGAGTGAAGACAATAGAACATGCAGATGGTGAGCCATGCTGCCGTGTTGGAGACCTCCCTGAGTGTGTGTGGTGATGGCTGGTCCAATCCAGCCCCATAGTCCAATCAGTCTGACTGGGTGAGGCTGCTTCAGCCATCACTCACTCTCACACACACACACACACACACACACACACACACACACACACACACACACACACACACACACACAC
>JAOPUI010000099.1:57563-71626 GCA_027123135.1 Urophycis floridana | reverse complement strand
CGATTCTCTGAACGGCATGTATACTCGGACAAGTGATCCGGTTTTATGCATGTCATTATCTGATCCGATCAGAAATTTGAATTTCTTGCTGCATGTAAACGTACTGAGTGGTTGCCATGAATCACTTGCTCGTCAGCGGCCTGGCGGAGCGGTTTTTTTTTCCCCCCCAACATTTTCTTCATGTGAAAGTATTAATACTCCATACTTTGGACAGAGCAGACTCTGTTCCTTCATACGGGGAGCCCCCCCCCCATGAAGCCAGCCCACTCGGCAGGTATCCACGCAGAACCGAGAGCCCAGCACTGTGGAGCGGCCCGTGTCCACGTCTCTTAATGAGCGCGTACTCTATGCAGACAGTGGCAGCGCTGTGTGCGTGAGCGTGAGCGTGCACACGGGTTCAGACCTGCTTGATGGTGATGGCTGGCCTCCAGTCTTTGTCTTCCTCCAGGATGGACAGACACACTGTGCCTGATGGGTATACGTTGGGGTGGAATATAGGTGGCTCAAACTTGCCTGAAAGGAATCCGACATACAACAGAAAGCAGGAGTGAGTACAGGATGGAACAAAGCACAACAGAATGACTTCAACGACATTTACATTTAGCAGATGCTTTTGTCCCAAGTGACTTAGTACATTAGTACAATTAGTTAGTACAATAAGTACATTTGTCAGAAGAAGGTGAGACACTTCATTGCCGTTAATACAGAAAGCACGACAAGGTACAAGTAATTTCCTTTTAACCCTGAAGAGTGAAATTAGGTCAATGTAGTGAAAACATCTTAATGATTTGGTACTCACACTTGGGAGGTGAGGAAGGGTAGTCGTCTTTGAACAGCATTCTCAGCTTGTACAAGCCTCCTTCCCACAAGGTCTGGAAAACAGAGGACGAGACCAGAGCTTTAGTCAAGAGGTCAATATGGGGAAACTGACTTCTTACGGCCTTTAGTTGGAAAACATTGGGCCAGAGAAAACCAGTGTTAACTGTCCATCTCATGCGACTAAAAAGTCTCCATTTTGGGTACATATATATTCTTATGTATGGATGTAGATAAGTATGTTACATATGTATATGTTACATCACTTACATTAATCACAATAAAATTCTGTATCATGACCATGATTTGGGTTCATATCACCTTCACACAGTGCAGTGTTATTGTACTCCCTCCTTCTCATCTCAGTTTATCAGTTTATCTGTCATGTTTAGAAACAGTTGATCTATCCAGGCTTGCTGGCAATGGGCAGAAGGCAAGGCTGTCTGTGGTCCTGCAGTGTCAAATTGTTTGCTTCCTTCTACCTCAGTTGCTTCAATATACACAGGGAATGTTTTCTGGATTTATTGCCATTTTCGCTGATGGGATGATTTCAGTTATTGTGTTGTCTTAACAGTGTTTGTGGGACATTTTTACAAATGTCCAACCGACTCATTTGATTGGACCAGAGGCATTCCACGAGTGCTGACATGGAGTACAACAGGACTGGGACTTTGAGCGATGCGTGTATCACTGTGCATTACAGGTGTTTCTGTTGGCGGTCATCAGCTGTTAACTCATCAGAGTCACACATGCCAGCAAAGTGACTGTAAACAAACTTATTTCACTGAAAACCAACAGATACGAAACCGACACAACTAGCAAGCTAGTGTGCAGGAAAGTTTTTGTGTGCTTTTGCTTGGCAACAGTCCAGTTGTGGAAATATTTGAGTGGAAGGAGACAAATACATTTTGTTAAATAAACAAACAAATCACGGTCTGTTGTCGCTTGGCAACTGTAGAACTATTGTGTCAAAGCAATATCACTCCCTCTTGTGTAACATGCTATAAGTGCAAATTAATTGAACCACCACTTGGCCAAACTCAGCATGTAGTGCACTTACTCCTTTCTTCCCTGGGATGGCGCACTCCCAGTTCATCAGATTCATGGTCCCATCTGGATTCTTAGTGGGTACAGCAACGAATCCCTGGGTGCAAGGGCAGACAAGCAGAGTTTTACCATGATGAATAAACACATCATTCTGTAAACTGGGACCAAATACATGGAACAGGCTCTCATGTGTTTTGAACGTGACTGATAGACATCAAGCTAATCCTTGAGGACTCAAGTGAGTTGTAGTATTGTAAAATCTTAAAAATCTAAGAAAACATAGTTTAATCAAAACTTTGTTCTGCAACGTCTCCCATGAGAAACTGTGGCAGATTTAAACAATCTCACCCGACATTGAGTAATTATTTCCCAATTAATTAGTAAACAATCACCAAAACACCAACACAATAACCAACATCCCAATGCTCCTGTGCTTCCAAGATGGAGGCGGGCGTTGGGATGTGCCGTCACGACGTAAAAGCCCTAAAACCGCTTGGTCCCCGATCGCGGTCCCAGTTCACAGACTGATATATTGATCAAGACCCTATGAACTCCGTTCAATAACCTAGTCCGAAACGAGCACTACTTACAAATGGGTGGTCTTTTCTCCAGGCTTTGCGCTCCTGGGACAATCTGCTAAGAGCAATGCCAGACATTGCAGCTCATTAACGCCTCCCTGCGGAAAAACAAACCAAAGCAAGTTACACGTTTTCGCTCGGGATCATGGGATGTGTCAAAAATGCGGCTCAGTTCAAACATACTAGCGCAATACTTTGATCAAAAATCAAAAGTCAGGCATTTTAAAACCGACTTTAAAACAATGAGCGGCGCACGGCTATGCTGCTCCCAGTAGCGTTACATTGGATGCGTTTATTAAATGAGAAAATAAGGGCTCCATTCAATGCTCAATGTTAGTCATTCACATGAACGTACCTCGTTTTTCTTATTTTACCGAGCACGGAGTAGTTAATCCCCCGTATGTGATGGTTTGTGGGGTACACTGGGGGCTAACTAGCTTGTTTTCTCGACAGTGTTAGCTATGCAGATCGCGTACAACCGCCGGAAAAACAAAAGCTTTTCGGTGTTCAAAGACAACGTATGGAGTCCGGTGGGGCGTTGTCTGGTCGAGGCCTGAGATACTACAATATCAACATTACTTTAGTTACGTTAATCTCCTATAAACCTTTCTGAATTCCAACGTAACCATAACAGCTGTATAGGACAATGCAACTCGTAGATGCCGCTTCGATAGCTAGCAGAGGGAAAAAGGACCCCAATTTGTTTATTTCGTCAGGACCCACAGGCATTCTGGCGGACAGCTCTCTCTTTTCATTTCAAGTCCAACGTAAACTGCCATTTTTGTTGTGACATTTTTACCCGTCATAATGATATTTTAGTTGTAAACTCGATCACAATAAGACACCAATTACTAACAAGTATTAATAACTATATTTATCATTTATCGTCTGAAGGTGTATGGGTTTTTTTTTTATGTTGAAGACTCCAGCGCGAACAATTTATGAAATTACTCGCATAATACATCGCCATTTATCAATATGCACAGTAATTTACATCGTACACTTCCACTGAGTCGAAGTAGATACAGCTACGACACTGATCATTTTAATGTACTGAATCTGCCACACGCAAATTATACCTCCCACGACCTTTTGGTTTTTCGATTTAAAACCACATTACCTCAGTAAGTTGCGTCAGATATATATATGATTCGTGCACGCTGTGGTTATGAACGGAAACGGTTTTTTGGTAAACAGGCAATTCGTTTGACCCCCAAATCTGGTGTCGAAACCGGTTTGAACTGGTTTAGATTCGCTCTGCGTCAGCAGCCTGAATGTCCACCTCCAGTCTCCGTTATTGATTGGCTGTTCTGTGTAAGAGTTTGGTTATCGTTTGCTTAAAGGCGGCCTTGACATCAGACAATAAATCATTTATTACTGAAATTATTTTCATGTTACATTCGGGAGTGGAACAAAGATCTCGATATTTAGGAAAAAACATAAAACTATTAATAAAATATATAAATATATATATTGAAGTGGAAAATGGGTTTAAATAGCAAAGTGAAGGAAGTGATGGGGACATAACGAACCGACGCCCCCTTTCCACATACAAGTGTTGGGCAAGCACACTCACTCACCAGTGGTGACCTTTTGAACAACGGGTGATTTAATGCTAACTATTTGTTACACATCAACCTGGTAATAGCTAATAGTATTGCATCACAGTGTCCAAATTTGGCTGGGTGGAGACATGTAGGGAAGTTACATAAGTGGACATACACAAAGCTAGATATGTATTATTAAGACATACAATTATTTCACATTATAAACATTACATAAAGTCAAGGCAATCACAATTTGAATGCCATGGCTATTTTATTTCAATATGTGTTATAGTTTGAACATTGGTATCAGCATAAGTGCAAAACATTACTCTTCAATAGTATTTTCTATATTTCTAAATGAATTATAGGCCGTTCTCCCATCAGTACAATAACAACTATCAGACTATAATGCACTTCCCAATCCTCAATCATTCAACCACTCGTTTCACATTTTAAGGCAATGTTGTCATCTGGTAGGCTACACCTTGGTACCATAGACACTGAGATGTCCATCAATGGCTATGGTGCCACATATTTCATTTGCCCTCTGAGATGATCATCTCTGGAGAAGCCCTTTTAAACCATTCCGACCAGGAGCCGTCATAGACCGCGGGCCCGGCGTGACCCAGCAGGTGAGCCGCCAGCACCACATGGCATGCAGTCACCCCAGAGCCACACGACACCCAGAAGGGACGAGTCAGGTCCACGTTCGCCTCCTTGAACATTCTGGACAGGTCCTCAGGTCCCACCACTTTTCCGGAGGCATCCATGAAGGACGTAAATGGCATGTTGATAGCCCCAGGGAAGTGGCCGGGCAGGGTGTCTGTGATGGAAGATCAGAGTGTAAACCAAATGATGACATATGGCGCCATATGTAGGCCCATCACACGTTAATCACGCATTGAGTTGTCAGCATCTTGTAACTAAACGATTATGCAATGACTAAACAAGTAATCCCTGGGTGCATTGACAAGTGGATCACGAGCGTTTATTCTTCCAGAACTTTGTCGTTCAGACATTTTGCAGTGATGGAGTAGATAACTGCAGGAGACAAGTCGCATACAGGTTTTAAGCAGATCACTAGTAATACTCACCATCTCTAGGCTCGGGTTCGACGCCCCTGAACCTGCCCGCCGACCTGGCGTCCACCACTTGGAACTGCTTTGTTGTGACGTTTTCCAACAGGTCCTCATACGTTTTGACCCAGGACCGGTTGATGCTCGCCTTAAACTCAACGCGTCCCGGTTTGGTGTAGTCTGATGTTAACGGGCGCCCCTCGGCTAGCCAGTTCTTCATGCCTCCGTCCAGCACCGACACCGCGTTGTGCCCAAACAGGCGGAACATCCACCACACGCGTGGCGCACTGAATGACCCGAAATTGCTCGTGTCGTAGACCACAACGTGCGTGTCGTTCCCGATGCCCAGATCACCAACATACTCTGCAAAGTGGGCAGGACTCGGAACCATATGATCCAAAGCAGAGCTCCGATCGGAGCATTCGTCAATATCGAAGAACGACGCGCCAGGAATATGGGACTGCGCGAACTCAGCCCTGGGGTTCCGCTTCAGTTTGGCCAAGTAGAAAGAGCTGTCGAGGACCCGCAGTCTCGGACCGACGAGGTTGTTTTTGATGGCGTCTGCGAGCCATTTCCCCGTGACGATTGCTCGAGTCTGGGCCGCCATGGTGGTTCGGGTCGTTGGAATCCAAAGTGAAGCCCAATAATGTCAACGCCAAGGACAAAAACCAGCCTGCCGTGCAGCGTCAGACCGCCCTCTATAGACAATTTGGGAATAGACTAATACGTGATTGATGAAGTGCGTTTACTTTACAAATACTGATATCTAGCCTCTTGTTAAACGATTGCAATTGCCCTCTTAAAAATTTTCGCTAACTTTTTCTCACATTGTGTGTGCATCCGCCATCAAGCCACGTGAGCGCGCCCCATCCACACATTTCTCAGCATCACTTTCGTCACAAATAAATAATGTAGCAGGCCTATGCTATATGGTAAACAACACGCCCAATGTATTGAATTTTCCAAGCATACTTGGAATGGAGTCATCCGAGCAGTTTCTCAAATGGGCTGTGTGCTTACCGCTAAGGGTACTTTGAACGATTAGCCTACAAACGATTACAAACATTTAAGAAAGGAAAAATAGTGATATATGTACAAATTCATTTACTGAACGCAATATTCTTTTTTCATATGTTGAATGATCAATTCAACAACAACAATTGTCACATTATTATTATATTGGGTGTAGAAGGGAGCATTTCCACTTCATTGAGGTCTTCTGGTGTCCTGATGATCTATAATGACCAGAAACCTGAAAGTCACTGCATCACGGCTGATCAGGGCATAAACTTCTTTGACTTCATTCTGGGTATGATATGAATGTCTCTGATGTCATCATGCTGCAGAAGCCAACACAGGTAGCGCTCGGTTCCCATGCCCCACCCACTGGTAAGCAGTGGGCTCACCTGCCGCATGTTAATGTACCACTTGTAGGACTCCTCGGGCACCTTGTGGTGCCTGAGGGCCTCCTGAACCAGCTCAGGGGTAGAGTGGCGTTCTCGATTACAGGGCCCACTTGATAATGTCTAAAATGTGTTCTTTTCCACAATTGTATGACATTAAAAAATATATATTTCCCCATTAACAGGACTCTACATTGCAAGCATTCCACTCGCATTTGGAAAATATATTTCAAATAATTTGTTAAAGATAAACACCTACCGTAATATTTATTTCCCCCACAAATCGATAAGAAGCTCCACGCTCCTAAGGTCCACGCTCTACGCTTCTAAGATACGTTTGGTTACAAAGCTACTAAATTTGGTAAATCTTTCCAATGACCCTGAGCCTATGTTTCTCACACAATGTAAGTTTAATGTGCTGATGAAATAGGTAGGGACTACATTATAAAATAGTTTGAAAACCACACCACTAGACCTTCACCTTCACAAGTTGCTGATGGCAAATTTAGCTGTTGATTGATTTATGGTTTTAGTTCACATGGGCCGAGTTCACTCCAAAGTCCTGACTACATGATGGTTATTATCACTAAGGTTTGGTGCATTGAACATGCAGCCTCTAGTGCCTGTTTCAAAATGGAATAATAGGCACCTGATATTCCAGTGCAAAATCATCCATCAATAATGGAACATGTACACTGAGCATTCTCATTTTGTAAGGATTTTAATGTAATAACAATACCCATAACACAAATATCAATGATGATATTCATATTTTTTCTTCTTTTCTAAATATTCAAAGACATTTGACATAAGGCAAATTAATGCACAATAAAATACAGGAGAAAAAATAAACTAACAAAAATATTGATTAAAAGTCACAGCCTAAAACCAATACCTAAAAACCTAAAAACAAAACCTAAAGCCAATAGTCATTTAGTTTAGTATATCATGTAATAGTAGAATATAACCATAATTTAGTTTTATTTAAAAATAAATGTAATGAAATGAGACGAGGAAATCCTTAGAACTCATTTGAATGAATCCAATACAAAACTTAAAACTATTGAAACATTGAGATTGACCCAATCAAACTGAACGTATTGTCGTACAAATGTTTTAAATATTATTTCACTTCACAACGTAAAACAAAAACTCTTAAACAGTAGCTGTTTAAACAAGTCTACACAATGCACACAAAACAGGCAGAAAGGGCATTTAAAGGACAACATTATATATAAAGAATGTTCCTTATATAAGCTACTCGGTATATTTGATATAGTTTTCTATTATAGTAAATAAAATAACATGAGTAACATAGCATAGTATAGCAAAACATATCGATATTTACCCTATTCACTTAAAATTAAATTATTAATTTTTAAAAATACACTCACAAAAACAAAATCTGTATAGCAGTCAATATGGTAACAACAGGCCAAAAGAGCATTTCAAAGACATTTCAAGATTTTATATTTACGATCAAACCCAGTGTTTTTTGTATTATAGCAAATCCAGAGTAATTTCTTTATATCACATTTCATGTTTTTTCAGACAAAGTACAAAACATATTTATATATATTAGCATCAACATATCCTTATATATTTGAGAAAGGAAAAATAAATCCAAAGTCATTTGTTTATATATCGCATAACATGTTTGTTAAGACAAAATACAGCAAAATGTTTATATATTAGCATCAATATATCCTTATATATTTAAGAAAGGAAAAATAAAGTTATATATATACAAATTCATTTACTGAAAGCAATATTCTTTTTTCATATGTTGAATGATCAATTCAACAACAACAATTGTCACATTATTATTATATTGGGTGTAGAAGGGAGCATTTCCACTTCATTGAGGTCTTCTGGTGTCCTGATGATCTATAATGACCAGAAACCTGAAAGTCACTGCATCACGGCTGATCAGGGCATAAACTTCTTTGACTTCATTCTGGGTATGATATGAATGTCTCTGATGTCATCATGCTGCAGAAGCCAACACAGGTAGCGCTCGGTTCCCATGCCCCACCCACTGGTAAGCAGTGGGCTCACCTGCCGCATGTTAATGTACCACTTGTAGGACTCCTCGGGCACCTTGTGGTGCCTGAGGGCCTCCTGAACCAGCTCAGGGGTAGAGTGGCGTTCTCCCAGACCTACAGTCTCTCCTAGGCCAAGCAGAAGATCAGAGGCCTTTGCCTTGCTTTGCCCTGTTCCTTCCACGTATGCCTGATAGAAGGGCACGGCCAGATGGTCCATTTCAGTAAGCCAAACAGCTCCGCCATACTTCTCGATCAAGACTCTCTCTCCTTTACGAGTCAGCTTCCTGCCAAACTGTGGCTGGCCTTGCTGAACCCACTCCAAACAGTCTGCAGAGGGCATCATGGGAATGGCTTGGTCCAGTGTGACTCTTGGTAGAGGTTTTTTTCCATGAAGCTTACTCAGCATATCTGTAATGTGAGTCAGTGTCCCAGCGGTCTTTAATATGACGTCAGAGTGATTTTTTAACATGGCATTGGTGAGGTGGTACACATAGCCCTCTGCTATTTGAATGGCATTGTCCATATCACCGAGAAGCTCACACTCTACATGGTAGAATTGATTCAAGTGTGTGGCATCAGGGTCTTCTCCTCTGAAGCTGGGCGATATGTAGTAGGTACCTGGAAGGTTCTTCTGAAAGCGGAGGAAGTACTCAAGTACAAACTGCATGGAGTCTGCCAGGTAAACATCTTGGCCCAGTACATTCACAAAGACCGGCTCTGAGTCAGATCCCAGGCCCATGGGGGATGAGATGGTGTCAGTGGTGAGAGGAGTCAGAGCGTAAGAGTACTGGCAGACGTTATGGAAATACTCCACTGTGCTGTGGAAGAGGGTGTTCTGAATCTTAAACATGTTGTGGTACCACTGACTCCTGATGGCAATCATGGAATGTGTCTGGGGCTCTTGCCATGACCCTGGAGGCTTACATTTGGTGATGGTCGTGTGGATTTTCTCAAGAGCTTCAGGTTTGGCAGCTGGACCATCAAGTGAAGACACATATCCAGGGTAGCTTTGGAAATGTTCCGGTTGCAGTTCTACAGGCTTGTAGCCATCTGGTGACGGCACGAGAGGAATCAGCTTAGCATGAGCATAATCAATCTCATAGCCTTCAAAAATGAGTGCAATTCCCCTTGCTCTCATGCCCTCTTCAAGTAGTTTGGCTACTTTGTAGATAGCTCTGGTCAGTTCTGTGTAGTCTGCATCTTTTAAACTGAAGATGTCACTGGACAGTGGTTTACGAGGCACCACAACAGTAAATCCAGGAGTGTTAGGGTATGGCGTCAGGAATGCAACATGTTCAGAGTCTTCCCAAACTCTCCATTGTTTCTCTTCTCCACGTACAATACGGGAAAACAAGTCATCCCTGGAATGATCACCCAAGTAATCGTAGCAAGAAGGGGCATTTGGTGTTGGCAACTTATCCCTAACCTTAGCCTGAACCTGATCCAATAGTCCATCCTCCGAGTGAGGGCCATTCTTTGACGAGCAGTAGCCAGGATCATAGGCTTTGAAATCCTCTTGTTTGGATATGTGAGGGTGCCAGTTTGGTTCTAGGCCATGGAGTGGCAGCAGTTTGATTTGGGCTGGGTGGTCAGGGATTGGATTAGATACCAAGGCACAACGCTGAACTCCAAGTTGCTTACACAGCAGGGTAGACACAGTTTTAGCTGCTTGAAGCATGGCCGCATAATCAGGTAGAGCTAACTGGAAGATGCTGCTTGGACCACTTAAAGTTTTTCTCCTCAGAATTGTATCCCCTGGGGTCCAAGGGTTTGAATTAAGGTAGGCAACTAGTTCATCTGTCTCCCAGATCACATTGGAGATCTCGTGCATAGGTCTGAGGACCTCCACCCGTTTAATTCCACCAACCATCGAGGCTACAAACATCACCCCAGCGTTTGTCTCAATAACAGCTTCACCTTTATAATCTACAGCAATGATTCCAGCACAGATTCCTTTTAGGTTTTCAGAAATCACTTCTCGGCATGCTTTTCTGAGGGTGTAGCCTTTGTGGTGGTAGAGAACGGCTACTTTCTGTGCTACCGTGTGCCTCAGAAACACATCTCCATCTCCCGAGCACGTAATAGCCAGCTTGTCATCCCCATATATCCCGGCTCCTACTACTGCTGTATCTCCAACCCTGCCTTTTAGCTTCCCAACCAAACCGCCTGTAGATGTCGCAGCCGCTAACTTACACCAGCGATCCAAAGCAACAGCTCCCACAGTCTGGGGATGGTGGTTTTTTGGAGTGTTGCCAGTCCTGAGCTTCACCATTAGCTCTTTGTGACGAACATCAGTGTAGAAATAATCAGGTCCAAGAGGTTTCCCCGGTTGCAAATCTTGAACAAAATCCTCAGCTCCATCTCCCACAATCATGCAGTGGGGACTTTTATCCATCACACACCTGGCGGCCTTTATGGGGTTTTTTAACCTCTGCAAACAGGCTACAGATCCAGAATTAATCCCACTCCCATCCACAATGGTTGCCTCCATTTCATTTTTTCCATCTTTGTTAAAAACAGACCCTTTCCCTGCATTGAAGAGGAAGCAGTCTTCCAAAGCTTCCACTGACTTCTGAACTGCATCAAGACTGCTGCCACCACATTGAAGCACTTGGGAGCCAAGGTCCAAGGCTGTCTGGAGAGCAAACTCAATGACCTCCACTACTTTGGTGTTTAACATCATCACCTCTCCAGCCCCTCCATGTATTACCAGAGTAAAGTCTGAGCTCATTGTGTCTGAATTGTGTTTTGCTTTATCCAGGTGGCCTTCTCCGGAGTGGATCACCTCTCCATTCATTGGCCCGACTTTGCCATCTTGGAGTACACAATCCAGGGCACCCATTTGGCATGCAATGGAGTATCTTAGAGCTAGTAGCATCACTAGCTTCATGGTATTCTTCAGACTGTCACGAAGGTTTTCCAACACTGCGGCAAAGCTGCCTTTTGCATTTAGCACCATCAAGACCTTGTCTCTCCTCCCTAGGTAAGTAACTGCTAGTTGGTCCTGAGCATATACATTTCCAACTGCACACTCCACACCATCCATTAGATCTTTACCTGTGAGGTAAACAGAGGGACATCCAAAAGGATCTAGGAACTTTTTCAGTGGGTTGTCAGATGGCATAGACCATCGAAGGGCAGCAAGATGAGGACCTACTCCCTGGCCACTTTTTGTTGCTTTGATGACGTTCCTGTGCTCCAGGAAGGCAACATGGAACAGTTGTAGAAGCTGAGTACTATACTGAGGTGTGTCGTCTGGTCCTACACAGGATGCCAGAGCACCTACCAGCTCACGTGACCTCATTGTCACAGAATACGTTGGGTCACAGCGGCCATGTTTGTAATGCCGCATATGGGTTGGTGTAACAAGGATGTTACTGGCTGCAGACTCACCAAAGATTTGCCTCAAGGAGAGCTGCAAAGAAAAGTTCACCCAAGCATCGTAAAGACCTCTTTGACCTCTCAATGCGGAAAATACATCTGGGTATGACGACACCTCAAATGTAATGACTGGATGAGTAGTTTTTAAGGAAGGGCTTGGGTCCATTTTGATTTCTTGCAAGGGAAAAGGTAGGGGAGTTGAGTTGACAATATTGAAATTGTTTTCTGTGTCAGACCTGCCGTGGTCCCCAGGGCCATCGTGGTCAAGGTTGAAGTTGATCACCGTTTCAGAGAGATGATACACGCCCTCCGCTACAAGCCCAGCTACCATTCCGTCGACAGCACTGTGCTCAAACAGCATTCCGGCTGTGCTGTCCTTAAACACCACCAAGTTTACCACCTGTCAAATAAAATGAACAATAATGTTTAACAATAACACATGTCTGTCTGCGTGTATAGTGCATGGGTGTATATACTTCATTAATTACCTTGTCATAGTATCTCAGACAAGGACTGTCTCCTCCTCCCAGCCGGACTGTATTCAAGATATTTGCCATCTCGGTGGGGGCATTGCAGTCCTCCAGGGAAAGAGCCACCACTGCGCTTTCCATGCGCCCCAGCGACTCTGCTGCAGGGCCCCCTTGCTCCAGAATCTCTTCCCTGAGGGCTGCCCAGGATTTGCGCTCCAAGGCTGAGAGGCCACAGATGACAGGAGCGTTGCTCTCTTTGGTGGAACTGGCGAGGCTCATGGCCTGAACCAGCTGGCTGTATATATCAGAGACCGGCAGAGGGCTCTTTGGTCCACCGCTGCTGTTGCTGCTGCGGCTCAGGATGTCAACAGAGAACACTCCTCCGACACAGAGGACAATTGCGTGGATGCTGTCTGGGTAAATCTGTAATTAAAACATACATATTTTCACATGTCACTTTCATTTGCAATAATTATTCAGAAATCATCAAACATTGAATTGTTTTCCACCAGATATCTCTTTTTCTCAACAAGCGCCCACCTTGATCTCATCCCGCTGTGCGCCCGGCAATCGGCAGGCGGCGAAAGTTTCGGACTGCTGTGTGCGCTCCGTCATGGCCACGTCCCCTTCCACCAGCGAGGGCTCGCTGTACAGCTTGGCCAACCCCCACAGCAGAGCGGCGGCCCTCTCCAGCTGCGTGCGGTCCTTCCCGGCCGCAGCAGGGTGCAAGACGGAAGGCAAGGCCGTGGACGTCGACAGGGGTTCCCTGCCCAACAGCAACCGGTTCTTGAACTGCTCCGTCACCCAGTTCTCACTTCCCGAGGCCGAGGCAACGAGTGTCTTGTGCACAGCCTCGAGGTGCGCCCGCTGCTGATCCAGGGTTTGCTTAAACTCGGGGTACTGGTCGGGGCTCAGCCTGAGCTGAAGGACACGCCCCACCTCTCGCAAGGTGGTGTCCAGCTCCGGAACAGGGAAATCGAGAAGGGCCATCCTGTGGATAAGAACAAGGGAGAGGTGGGAGAGGGGTAGAGAGAATGGATTAACTCTATGCTCAGTCACAGAACATATTTCTACATAACAATGGGACATACCCACCCAACTGTTCATAAGTTAATTTAGAGCCCCTGCACTCAATACAGTTTTTAACTTGCCTTATGTTACTAGACAGATGGGCAAACAGACAGAAATACTTTAATGATCCCAGAGGGAAAATGCTTTAGTTACAACTACTCCATTGGAATGGTAAAATGGTAAAAGGGAAAAAAACAGTACAGAGAAGCCTCAGTGAAATATAAAACATAAAATATAAAAATATGTAAAAATATACATAAATCTAGGCATACCATTTTTTCAACACTATAAAAGAAATAGCATATGCAAAGAATACACAAAGAAATAGCATACACAATGTGCATACCTACAATAAATAGAAATTAGAAATATAAAGGTAAGTGAAGTGAAGTTTGTGAATGTCCAAAGTTGTAAAGTGATAAGTGACAATAATGTGCAAGAGACCACTTTAGGAGTTAGCTGTGTTAGGAAAAATATTATTTAGCAATGGTACGGTAAGGTTGATCTGACATTCTGAAGAAGGACATAGTGAAGATTGTATTCCTCTTGGCAACTTTAAGTCTGACTCTCTGGAACTTGGAGACATAACATAAAGTGATTGAAGGATACACCTACGTCATGTCAAATCT
>JAOPUI010000099.1:44504-57386 GCA_027123135.1 Urophycis floridana | reverse complement strand
CCGTTCTGAGGCGGCCCACCCCGGCCCCACACCCCAACCTAACTCCCCAACCCCCCCCCCCGCGGGGGGGGGGGGGGGGGGGTTCTGGGTGAACCTCGCTGGTGGAAGACCACATTCAACCAGGTAACCTTTAACCTTTGTCTCTATGTTGACTCCGTGTCTGTACTGTTAGTGCACAGCCTTATGGGTGTCCTTGTTGACATGCTCCCTAGGATGGGTCCTGTGTTGGTACTTCCTGTCTAGGAAGCCTACTTCCTGTCTACTGTACTGGGAACCCGAAGGGTGGAGATGGGGATCACAAGGGTGGAGGACCAGGGGCTACCGGGGTCAATTCTACATGTGGAGGAGGTGTGAATTGTAAGGGTGGAGGAGAAGGGTCGACTGGGGTCAATCCTAAAAGTGGAGGAGGTGGTGTGGATCGTAAGGGTGGAGGGACTACAGGCGTGGACCCTAAATGTGGAAAAGATCCACTCTGACCGAACAAACCTCTCCTCTCCTCCGCGGTCGGCCGCGACCCAGTGACCTCCTGGCCGGAGCCTTGGCGCTCTTTTGTCACGAGATGAGAGAACAGAACGGTGTCAAACACACAGACAAGAGTGATGAGGGGGGAGAAAGTGGTCTGGGAAACATACATGGGAGGAGACAGAGATGAAGAGACTGGATGAGGGGGGGTTGCGAGAGTGTCAGGGGATGAGTGGAGAGGATAAGTTTAGCAGGAGGCGACAGACCATGATGATAATAACACTGCAGCACGTCAGAGCACTGTGATCTCACCTCCTCGCTGTCTCCACCCTGCATGTTCCCCACGAAATGAGCTCCGCCCCTTCCTGTCAGGGGGGAAGAAGTTAGCCCTCTTCCTCACAGACTCTGTGGTCACCGTTGTAGACTACCTGATTGAGACTACTGAGGAAGACTATCCGCGATGAAGACCGCAATGGGGATGCGACTCCCCGTAGTCACGCGTTACGCATGGCTTGGCTGACGCACGCAGCAGCGTCTGTTCAGGGGGAAAATCACTTTTCTGACTCGGATGCGTTTACATGGCTGAACAACGATGCGCATATGAACACGCTCGGGGCTGTTTGGTCACCACTTCCCCCACTCGTAGTTTGGCGTGTTCGCTGTGCGTGGTCACCTCCGTCGGCGGGGCTCCGGGCGGCACGCGGTTTGGCAGGCCGTGGTTTGGGGGGTCTGCAGTCGTCGATGTCGCTGTCGGAGCCTTCGTCCTCCAGGATCTCCATGTCGGAGTCGCCGTCCTTCACTGTCCCGCAGGAAATGACATCATCATGTATATGTGTGTGTGTGTGTGCGTGTGTGTGTGTGTGTGTGTGTGTGTGTGGGTGGGTGTGTCTTACGGCCACTCCTGATCAACTTCCTCTCCTCCTCTCGTAGTTTCAGCTGAATGGTCCTCAGTGTGTTCTCAGCTTCCTGTTAAAAACACACAGACTTGGTAAGGACTGGTCAGGGGGTCAGTGATACTTCTGGTTAAGGTCAGGCTTGGATCTAGTTGGGCTGAATCTCAATTCTCTATCTTAGCCCTTCCCCTTACCCCTTCCCCTTGGTTTTGCGCGTTCACGTGAGACCAAGGGCTGTCTCAATTCTCTTTTCGACCGAGGGGAAGGGCTAAGGGGAAGGGGTATACACCCCTTGAAACCAAGTGAGATCGGGAGCTAACTTGAAACCGAGGGGTACCCATTACAATGCGCAACCGGCATACTTGGGTTGGTGAGTTGTCTCTTTCGATCTTTACTTTTTTTGTCATTATTGTTGTTGTTATTATTATCATTATTATATTAACTTTAATTTAAAAATCATTTTGATGTTGAAATCTGTTTAATTTTGTTTGTTTTCTCGTTGAATGTGCCTATGAAACACAACTGTGACGATTAAACTAAATTAGCGACATAGTGACGTAACCAGACTCTCTTAACCCGGATGCAGTATGCTGATGTTCAACTGTTTGTTTCCGGGGTTTTGCTGCTGACCTACCCCGGCGTGAGGGAGCAGTATCTTCTAAGGGCAAACCCATGGTCTAGTTTCCAAAACGTAAGTTAAATCACATTTATAGGCAATGTAAACGTGTTTAATAATGCGTTCCCCCACCTTCTCGTCTTATAACCTTCAAGTGTTGTCGTGTCTATGCTTATGACAAGGATAGCTTGCATGCTAGGCTTATAAGCTAATGATGTGTGACTTTCCATTGAGCGAGCCATTATCTCAAGATAGTAGAACCGTGGCCTATCGTTTAAGCCTTGCCTCACTTTATCTCTCTTGTGGTTATCACAATGGTACACTTGTAGGCGGGGGGAATTAGGCTGAAGCTAGTGCTAGCTACATCATGCAGCTTGTTGCTGTGTGTTCATTAGCTTAGCCGAAGCATATCTGCAAAGGTGACGTCATCTGTGACGAGTTTTCGTCTATCCCGTGATCTCATTGTGATTACATGTAGTGGGTTGCTGATGGCTATGCATAAAACAGACCAGCCGCTAACCCTTCACGATTGAACCAGATTGGATTACTTTATTGATTCCCCCCCCATGGGGTAAATTCACATTTAAACCTTTTAACATCAACATTGTCTTGGCATAGGTTACAAAGTCATTCTGCGCTGCACCTGCCTGCACCTGCCTGCACCTGCATCCGTCCGTTTTCTGCCCCCAGCGCAGCGTCAGACAAGGTGTCCTCCTCGCTGCTACATGCTTGCTCCCTGATGGGCGGCTGGTCTCGCAGTGCGGTGCTGCAGCTGTACCGCACGCTGCTCCGGGCGGGGCGCCACCTGCAGTACACCGACCGCGACTACTACCGGCGCGCCGTGTGCCGCGAGTTCCGCCGCTGCCAGACCCTGACGGCGCCAGGGGACAAGGAGGACGCGCTGAGGCGGGGCCAGTTCTTCCTCAGCAGCCGATTGGGTGGACTGATGTAGTGGGCGGGGCTTTGAGGTCATCTGCAAGTGCGACACGCGGGCTGCGGATCTCTCAGGTGGGTTCGGCGCGCTGTAACTCGTTTCAATGGGACGTCCGTGTGTACGCACACGGACGTGTCCCCCTCGGGGGTCCCTGCTACTCCTCCCTCCTGTCCAAGCGAGCACGTGAGCGCACGTTCCTCCCCGCCGGCTAATGTCGCCTCTCCTGCGCGGTGTCGTGTCGGCTTCCCCCTAGGATGGCGGGGGTGAACCGAGACCAGAAGGGGAAGAAGGACGACACCGGCCTGGGCACAGCCGTCGACTTCCTGCTGTCCAACGCCAAGCTGGTGCTCGGGGTCGGGGGGGCAGCCATGTTGGGCATCGCCACGCTCGCCGTCAAAAGAGTAAGTCTAGTGGGGGGGGGCAACGTGAGGGGGGCGTCACGCCGGCCCTGAGCGCCACTCCGCGCCGTGCTTGGAGGTCCCGCTCCCCCCCCGCCTCCGTCTGTTGTTGCCGTCTTGCAAGATGGCGTGACATGACCCCCGCGCTCCCCGTCGGCGCGCCCTTTGGCCCCAGCTGAGATGGACGCCGTTTTTGTTGTATTGGATTGGATACGCGCCTGTATCCCTGACGACGGCCATGCTTCTGCCCGCAGATGTACGACCGGACCTTGAGCGCGCCCACCAGTCCCACTAAGATGGAGCAGGCGGGCCGGAGGAGCTGGGAGGAGCCCAGCTGGATGGGCTCCTCGCCCCGGGTGCTGAACCCGGACATGAGGGCCACCGTCAGCAGGTCGCTGCAGTCCCTGCCCACCTCCGCACACTGCTTTGAGCCAGGTGGGAGCCATTTTCTGTTCAAAACTGTACACAGTGCAATTAGCAACAGTTCTGAAAGGTGCGTGGCCCAGGGACGGTGTAGCCTTACTAACTCTCTGCGTTTTCATCCTTCATGCTCGTCTTTTCAAAACCGCCGCAAGACGGGATAATCCCACTCTTGTTGCGCTTCCTCTACTGTGGGTGTCGACTATATGTAGACTCTTATAACATTGTATCTAGCTAGTAGCCAGTATGGTTATGTCCTAGAACCCATTTTAATACTAGTCTTTCTTTCCAGTAATCAGAACCCCCCCCCTTAGTCCCTAGACTGTAGTCCCAACGCCATTAGTTAAAGAGACTCAACATTTGGCTCATCAATAGTCCACCTGCAACCCAATCCAACTCCTCATCGCTGCCTTCTCACGCCCCGCCCTCAGACGCCATGCGACGAACCGTGGGTCGGTCCGGCCTGGGCGCCGGGGGCAGCGGCGCCGCCCGCACGGACCCGCTCAGGGCCCGGATGCGTCTCTCCCTGCAGGAGCACCTGTGGGAGTTCTACCGGGAGAAGGTGAACATCCCCAAGGAGGAGCAGGCCGCGGCCAGGCGGGCAGCCCTGGACATCTGCGCCGAGCTCCGCGTGTTCCTGCACGCCAAGCTGCCCGACATGCCGCTGCGTGAGATGTACCTGAGCGGCAGTCTCTACGATGACCTGCAGGTGTGTGGAAGGGGGCGGGGTCTGGAGGAAGCAAACACGGGGATAAGAGCCTGACTTAAGTCAGCAAGGTGGATCCAACTGAGCGGTTTATGGGACCAACATGCCTAAAGTGGATGGTGTCTTTTGTGCATTCTACCCCGTGTGGTCCCTCTGGTCAGGTGGTGACGGCGGACCACGCCCAGCTGATGGTGCCCATGGTCCTGGAGAAGAACCTGTGGTCGTCGGTGCCGGGCGAGGACACCATCATGAACGTGCCGGGCTTCTGGCTGGTCCGCCGGGAGAACCTGGAGTACTTCCCCCGCGGCAGCAGCTACTGGGACCGCTGCATGGTCGGCGGCTACCTCTCCCCCAAGGCGGTGCTGGAGGTGTTCGACCGGCTGGTGGCGGGCTCCATCAACTGGCCGGCCATAGGCAGCGTGCTGGACTACGTGATCCGGCCCGCGGTGCCCTCGGAGACGCTCACGCTGGAGGTGCAGTACGAGACGGACCGCCGGCTGTACGTGGACTTCCTGCCGCTGCTGGTGATGGAGGACGGCGGCTCGCTGATCGCCAAGCCCCACCGGCTGGCGGCCGAGCGCCACGAGAACCTGTGGCGGCAGAGCTTCCGCGTGGCGGAGACGGCTCGCCTTCGGGCGCTGGACCAGGAGGACGGGGGCTGCCGGTGCGCCTGCCTGAAGGTGGCCAAGGCCGCGTGCAAGCTGAACGCCGCGCTGCAGCGGCTCAACGCCAGCCAGCTGACCAACGCCATCCTGCTGCTGAGCGAGGCGGAGGGCGACTGGACGCAGGAGGCGCTGGCCGACCGCTTCCTGCAGCTGCTGCGCGCGCTGGTGGGCCACCTGGAGGCCGGGAGGCTGCCCTGCGCCCTCAACCCCAAGGTCAACCTGTTCTGTGAGCTGCTGGAGCCCGAGGTGGACGAGCTGGGCTACACGCTGTACTGCGCCCTCTCGGACCCAGAGGTCCTGCTCAGAACTGCCGTGGCGGAGACCCCGCAGAACTGAGGATCCGCGGGGATGCGTGGCGTCCGCACGGAGTCGGGTGTGGAGCCAGCGCCTCCGCAGGGCTGTGTCTTGAACGCCGCGCCTGCTGAAAAAGACGGCCGGCATGGCATGGCGTGGTGGCGGCGGCGGCGTGTGCGTGTGCGAGATGAACCAGTGTCAACTTTGTACTTTTCTATTCACATTAGTGTTGTGAATCGTGGTGCACACCGCCCGTCTCGTGTCCGTGTAGCCCAAAGCGTTATTTTTGCGTCTATAGATTTGAGGCGTGCGCGTTAGAGAACACCCATCCAAAAAAAATGACATGTAACCGCCGCATAACCTCAGATCAAAAAGATTAATCCAGGCAGAAGGAAGTGCTCATAAAGGCCACTAGCATACTGCCTGACAGGAAGTTGCCTTGTCCCCTATATACTGCCCCCTCCCCCACACACACACACACACACACACACACACACACACACACACACACACACACACACACACACACCTCCCCCTCTGCGTTAAATGTTCCACCGGGCCCTGCAGGTGATGCGTGGCAGAGCTGGGTCTGTCTGAGAAGACGTATGGTCTTGTGGTTCCCACTGTGTCTCACCAGGGGATGGACTTGTGGAGCCGAGCGTGTGTGCCTGCGTGCGTTTTTAATGATGCCGGACCTAAAAGTAAATAAATTGTTCAGCCTGAAGGAGTCGATGTTCTTGGGAGACCGCTTGGCCGTCCGTGTCGCATGAACCCCAGCGGTGGTGGACGGTTCTCACGTGGTATAAATGTGCTTTGATGTGTACCGTCTGCTGGTTAATAGGCCAAACGAGGAAGATCTACCAAAGTGATGCATTGAAGCCGTCAGAAGTTCGCTGGTTGTGAGCTGTTTGCATGAATCCCAACTCCAGGAAGGCGGATGTGTCACAAGAGTCTAACGTTGGCCGGTCCTATCCATTTCATTTGTTCAATCAAAATGTGTGTTATTTGTTCACCTACCGATACTATGTGCAAATATTTAAATGGTGCTCCTGGATGCTTCAGCACAGTAGACAAGATCTTGGGAGTTCTGTGTGGCTGTCGCACGGTAGAAGGTCTGTTGACCTTTTTTTTACGAAACGCCACATTTTTTTCCTTCAGCAACTGTGTCCTTTTGTCAAACTGGAGGTGAGATAGGATTCAACAGTGCCAAGTTAGCCAACCAGTGAAACCTGAGAGATTTACTTTGCATGGTCAGACCAGGTGGCCACTGCTGCCCCAAACACACATTTGAGTTGACGCTCGTTTCTTTTGGTCCAACCATTTATTAAACATTTTTTCTACAAATAGAAGTTGACTTGTCCCTTGTCGAGCAAAGCCATTATTTGAAGGTTTATCCATGCATGTGATTTATGACATGTAGGGATGATGACCAGAGAGTCAGCCGCGGTTCGTTTGGTGATACCAGCCATCATACATGGTTGTGTTTCTAAGACGCTCTAAGCTCCTGCGTTCTGTCCTGGTGACTTCAGGGACCGTTGCCAGACTGGTCCCAGACCAGAGGCGATGTCAGCTGACTGGGGAATCAGATAATAGTTGTGCTGATGGCTAAATCAGTACCTGTAATGTGATGGATCACATGACAACAAAGGACTGTTTTGGTGGCTTACTGGCTTACTGCTCCTAGCACTCAGGGATTCACTTCTCGATAATGTTCCTATTAGTTGTGCTCTCCCTTCAGTCAGGGGCCTGGCAAAGACGTCAGAGCTTTCCCAAGCAGCTGGCAGCCATCAGCAGCTTCCTTAGGACTGGCATGAGTAAGAGCTGCCTTTTCTTGCCCATGTTGTGTATGAATGGCTTCAGTCCCACAACAGCTCTCACAAGCTGAATCATCACATACACACACTCACACTGCAGACTTGACAGGTTGAGTTTCACCAATTGACAGCAAATAAAAAAGAGGCAAAGTCTGGGGCAGGCCCAATGTTTATTTATTCTTGGCCATTTTTTTTTTTTGAAGATTCATTTCAAGTCGTACCTTCAAGTTTGTGCATTATGAGGTGGAATAAGAGATGGAAAAATATACACTTTAATGTTGAAGCAGGGTTGTATTTTTGTACTGTATATTTAGAGAAGTGTCTGCAATACTCGTCTGGTGAAGAACAGTGTGCTCATTTGAAGAAGCTTGGTTCTAGATGTGGGGGCAGAGGATGCATTCATGTGTCTCAAGTCTTCCTTTGTGGTCGATTTCCCGTTTTGGGTGTCATAGTGGCAAGACAAGCCGTGCCACACGATGACTGCAACAGATGATTGCTGGGTTGTCCGTCTGGACGCACCTTGCATGTCTATAAATGGCAGTGTTTCTGCAGCCACGGAAGAGATCGTACAGCACTTTCTATTCAATAAATCAATCATGACGGCGTGTATGTTTTGTTTTTTTTAAATATATATACAGTATATGCTTATTCCTCACCAGAATACAAGCTATCCTTGGGGAGCAAAGTAATTACATTCACAAAGTTATTTCAATGTTTTATTCACTGGTTATTGCTCATAGTGGAAATGTTTACTGCACACAATTTAAAAAAGTGAAAAAAGGTGTGAAATAAAACAATAAATTGCTTCTACTTCAATGCCAAAATTGCATAGCTTTGGGCAAGTTATACCGTACAGCACTCAAAATATATATATAAATGCAT
The DNA here is from genome assembly GCA_027123135.1 of Urophycis floridana. NCBI lineage: Eukaryota > Metazoa > Chordata > Actinopteri > Gadiformes > Phycidae > Urophycis > Urophycis floridana. The sequence goes on along the minus strand of JAOPUI010000099.1, from coordinate 49,302 downwards.
CAAAACTGTCAGGATCTCGGTCCCTTTTGATATTTGATGACGTGAATCTGCAATTTAAATGACAGCTTTCCTGCTGGCTTGGTAGAAATCAATATCTCATGTGCACACAAACACACACACACACACACACACATTGACACGATCACATCTTAAGGCCCCCCCTGGTCCACCACAGCAGGGCGCGGGGGCTACTTGGCGGGGGCAAACCCCACGCGGTCAGCCGCCCGGTCGAACACGGTGTAGAACTTCCCGATGAACACGTCCCCCAGGATCCACAGGGGGCCGGCCGGAGGGGGGATGTCCATGGCCATGAAGCCAGACAGGCAGATCGACGTGCCCATCTGGGACTCCTGCAGGGGGGGGGAACCAGAACTTAAGGATTCACCTGTTCACAAACTTACCAAGCTCTCAGGTTAAGACCAGGTCCTGTGGTGACGCCAGATCCCCAACACCTTCAACACTAAAAAGGGATTGTCCCAGACTTCCACAGTGATCTCGACAAACTGCTGTTTATTCTCCACTATAAAAGCATCACCATACCTTCAGGATGTAGTCCTCGCCCGTCAGGTTAAACTGCTTTCCGCCGATGCTGAGGGAGATGACGGGCAGAGTGGGGATCTTCTTGCAGTCGATCATGTACTGGATGAAGAACATGAACACCCGGAGAGTGAGGGGAGTGAGCGATCACCCCCAAAAGACACCCCGGCGTGTGCCGGCCTTTACAACAACGGAGGGAGTGAATAGCTGGTAGCACCAAGATAGAATCACTCCAACATGTTTCTTACAATATCATGAGTTGTGCAATCGTATTGATTTTAATGACACACATGCATGCTTCCCCTTTCTCTAAAAAAAGGCCCAATTCCATTACACTAAAGAAAAATGAGTCACATGGGTCTAGAGTACTACAGATGAATAAAGATGTGACAAAGATAAAGATGTGTGCTTTAGCATCTCGGTACGGGGAGGGGGAATGAGCTCACCTCTCCCATGATCAGCGGCAGAGCTCCGATGGCCTTGTGCAGCGCCCGCACCTCCTCCCGCGGCCCCACCATCAGGGACGTGCCCGTGTCCACGATCGCCTGGCAGCCGCCGCTGCACAGGCGCAGCGTGCTGCCCACCGCCACGCTGCAAGGGGGACAGGAGGCGGCGCGGCCGAGCGCGTTAGCGTCCGGCTACGTTAGCGTCCGGCGTCGCCGGGGTCATTCAGCGATTCTCTAGCGCCCCACCCCCCCCTTCACATTATTTTCTCCATTCACTGCACCCGTTATCGATGAGCTAATTAGCCCCAGAGGTAAAAAAAAAACGAACAAAAAAAACACGATTTGCGAGGAACATGCAACCCAGTCATGCCCAGTCATCATCGCGCTTCCTGGGCCGCACACAACGGGAGGAGAGGAAGGCGCTCACCTGTCCACCTGGATCTGCCAGTAGGCCTTGCGCGTGACGTTGACGTAGTGCAGCTCCCCGCTGTAGAGCGCCGGGTCGCTGCCTCCCAGCATCAGCTCGCCGCCGACGGCCGCCGACGGGTCCCTGAGGGATGGAGATCACGCGTCACGGGGTCATCGAACCTCACCAGCGCGCGTCAGAATGCCCCAAAATGGCCGCCGTTTTGTGTATGAGGATGTGGTCTGTTGTGGTGTGACTTGGGGAAACTTTTGTTTTGTTTTTGTTTCTGTCTAAAGTTATGCAATGCATTACAGCAATTTAAGGTTGCTACGCGTGAACCCTGCAGAGTGATTCACTGTAATCCTGACGCATAAAAGCCAGCGAGACAAACCCAAAACAAAGTCAGTGGTTCTGTAAACTGTTTTACTCTCGGTCACATGTCAGAGTAAATCAGTCACAATTGGAAAAACAACTTCCTTCCTTGTGTGGATGCAAACTGTCTTCTGCAACAACTGTGGTGAAACAGTTTGAACATTATGTTAAGGGACAGTGAGTGAGTGCGTGGGTGAGTGCGTGGGTGAGTGAGTGCGCGGGTGAGTGAGTGCGCGGGTGAGTGCGCGGGCCCCCCCCCCGGTCCTCACCTGCTGATGTAGAAGGAGAAGACGTTCTGGGGCAGCAGCCGGGCGGCCATGGCCGTGTCAAACACCGGCGTGACGCCTGCCACCGAGATGCCGGGGTAGGCCATGCCCAGCACGCCGTCGAAGCGGGCCACCGCAAACGTGATGCCGGGCTGCTTGACCGCCTCCCCGAACTGCTGCTGGGGGATGGGCAGACCGGCCACCTGGTGGGAGGGGGGGGGGGATTCAGAACAGCACGGGTAGGACACGGGTCCATTGTGTGGAGAGACAATGGCAATCCGAAATGTTTCATTTCAAAAAGACAGCGCTGGTATGGGGACAATGTAAGGGGAGTGCAAGGGCAGGGCGGTCGGCTGTGAATGGGAATCCTGTTCACCCGGCTACAGGATAAGTGGCGGCCGAACGCTGCCCATTGGCGTCGACCACGAGGGGGAATGCTGCTGAACAATGGTCTTGTGACACACACTGAATTTCTGCTTTGTGGCTGGCGGAGGTTTGTGACTGCGAGTGTGTGTGTGTGTGTGTGTGTGTGTGTGTGTGTATGCGTCACGACGACCGCGTGTACCGTCTTCTGTCTGTGCACGTCATGACTATGGCGTGTGTCTCGTGTCTGCACATGTATTATGGTCTCGGTGTGTGTGTGTGTGTGTGTGTGTGTGTGTGTGTGTACGTGTGTGTGTGTGACTCACAGAGACCGTGTCGCCACTGATGAAGCCAGAAAGGCTGCCACGGCCGTACTGGATGGAGAACTTGGTTCCGTTCTGGGAGTAGCTGCTGGACTTCTTGGAGTTGTAGCGGTGATGGACCCCTGTGGAGACGGACCATCGAACCATCAGAACACAACGCCGCAGTGCGCGGTCCCTAACCCACCCTGAACAGCCTGCGTGCACCTGAAGGCAGCGTTACTGTAACACACAGCAACAGCCTGGGTGGGGGGAGGGGGGACGTTATAGAAGTTGTATGAAGCTCATGCAGCCCTTCCTTTATGAAACACGCCCAGATTTTACGCATGAAACATCCAATTCTATGTCCAATGCTATGCTGAGGGTTCACCACTACCATCTTCTAGCTGCCTGGCTTGTGGCGTTCCCCCGGAGGACCTCTGTGCATCATGGGACCAGAATGTGACTGCAATTAAGTCTGGTGACTGAGGAATTAAGTCTCCGGGAGACCATTTGTCCGGATTAGGCCGGGGGGAAGTGCTCGTTAGCTGAATGTAAAGGTTAAGCAGTCAGGACTCAAACAGCCGCCTTGTCTGCGTGCGGAAAACGTCGACGAAAGCTTTTTAATTATTGCCAATAAAAAAAAATTGCCTGTCCATCTTTTTTGTTTTTAAAAACGCCCCGCCTACTGTGAAAGCGGGGCCACTGTGCATCTGAACGGTCAGCATTGTGTGCGCCTCATTAAGTGACACGCGTACGAGTCCGGGGGGCCGGCACTCACAGCAGGCCAGGTCCAGGAAGGAACAGTGGATGGAGGGGACCCAGAGGTTGGAGGAGCCCGTGTCGAACAGTACAGTGAACTCCTGCGGAGGGGTGCCGATGCTGATCGCCCCGTAGTACTGGGCCTGAAAGTGGACACACATCGAGCAACACGAAACCAGTGAGACAAGACCACCACACGACTATACGTTGATAAAGTACAGGTGTTATATGACGCCAAGTTGTGTGTCAATAAATAAAGGAAAAATACAGGAATGTAAAAAAAAGGTGTCAAGTCTAGAGTGGCTACACTAGGGGCCACACGTACATCCATAAAGTTAGTCAATCTCTCAACGGGCAGTTGGTTGTCAGGAAAGGACACGGTGTCCACGCGGGATGCGTCGCTCTCGGCCAAGTTCTGCAGCTCCGCCACAGACAACCCGTGGTCGATCATGGTGCGGCGCAGGGTCCTCATCTTGTAGAGGGGCACCCTGCACGTCGAGAGGTTAATCAATACAGGTGAGGTATCAAGTCAACAGGCCACGTGCACTGTGAATTACACTGCAAAACAAAAAAGGTGGGCTCATCTCTGCAAGCGTTCACACATACACACACTTCCTCAACAAGAAACACGTGGACGCCACAAACATTTACGTCCCAGTGCGAGTAGCGCGATGCACGGTCAAGTTGTTACAGTGTTCGGTCATTTGGCCCAATGAACGGCATCAGTCTCAATGAATAGACTGATAACAGTGGGCTGTGTTACATTTTAAGTAAACCCTCAACATGGGAATAATTAGGCTGACAAAACTACCTTATGATGGCCGCTCCGTGCGTCACCAAAAGCACCCCGATCAGATAAAAGATCCTCATTTTAGCCCCCGATATATTCAGCGTAATCGTTTCAGATGAGGTGATACACAGATCTGCAGAGCAACCATTCGCCTGCCATGTACAAACGCAGTTAAGTTGTTTCGGTCTTTTTCGCCTATTTCCGTATATAACCGTAGCTCTCGGAATGGAAGTCCGTCATTGGCTGAATGGAGCAGCGCGACCACCTGCAGGAGACCCTAGGATTTGCATCTAATTCCTAGAGATTGATTTATTTGTCAATCACACCTTCCGTTGTCCAAGGTGTGATTCTTGGGCCTCCGTCCTCTTCGTGTGTGCCATCTTTAGCGTATAGTCCGTGAGCCAGAGGGGTTGGTCGTTACCGAAAAAGTGGCAAAGGCTACTATACCTTTTCTGAAAGCCTGGAATCTCAGCTTTTCAATGATGTATGATGGCCATCTGACAAGAGTAGCTGTTTTGAGTTATCACATATAATGTAAACTAAGGTTGAGAAAATAA
>JAOPUI010000098.1:11891948-11902533 GCA_027123135.1 Urophycis floridana | reverse complement strand
CTGTCCGGGGGGGCCCGCGGCTGCAGGCCGCGCAGGACTTTCTGGGACCGCACGCGGTGGACCCCACCAGCGGTTGACCACCCCCCCCCCCCCCCCCCCCCCGAGCCGCTTATCTTCCCGGCTTGGGTTTTTTGTTCTCGTGGCGCCACCCCACCGAAAGCGGCCCGCTGTGTGGCGTCTTCTCGCCGGTACTATCGCGAGCCCGATCTCCGTCGTCACTGGCAGTTCCCCCATCGCTCGCCCACTCATCAGTAAGATTAGACTCCCGTGCAAACTCAAGTTTCTATTTTCTTGGTGGGTGGTGGTGGTGGTGGTGGTGGGCGGCTGGGGGGGGGGGAAGAGGGTTGCATTGTGGTGGTTACACCGTCTTGATGTCAGTCACTTTAAGCTCGGCGACACTTCGACAACCCCGCGATGTTCAGCGTACACAGCTGCCGTGACACAAAGACGCTGCAGATTTTTTTTATTTCCCGTGGACGTGGTTATTATGGCGCCGTTCTCCTTTCTGAGATGATTCGGTGTGTTTGTTTTTTCGCGTTTTGCAGCATTTGCTTGAGAATTGAGTCACAGCGTGACCATGTGAACAGAATACCTTCACTTTTAACTTTCACCTTCATTGAGGAATCCCCCGCTTTTATACTGAGGACTTAACTAGGACTCGCGGAATCAAAAGCATTGGATAAAGGACAAATAAATAATAAAAAAACCTAAATGCAACAAGCACAACAGACGCACAACAAGTGACAAAAGCCATTCCCTTTTGATGTCCATAAGCACCTAATCACTGTGTCACAGGAGCCGGGGTATCTAGGCAACCGACATATGAAGGGAAAATAGTCACTGGCAATGGCATTTCCCTTTGCTATTAGCAAAGGTTCTAAACATAACAGCATGCAAAAATTAAAGCGTTTATTTATTTATTTTTATCATTCAATGGCAATTAAAAGACAAATACTTCTCTACTCTGAAAAGGACGGCCATTGTTAATGTTAAGACTTTACATTCTAAAAATATAAGTACTTTATTAATCCAACCTTTTACAATGAATACAACATGAGTGTGCCGGCCAGCCTTTGTCTTGTCTGAAAGATCTAAAGTCTGACAGCCGAGTAGCTCAAATCTGGGTGAACGGGGCATTTCACTTTCCTTCGCTTGATATCGGTCTCGACAAATCGTGTTATTGGAAGTCGGTCAGCAGTAGTAAACTCTGAAAAAGTGTCAGTAAAGGTTTCAAATCGACATTGTGGAGACTAGCCACTGTAGGAATACACTTATTGCAATCATGTCTCAAAGCTTCTTCTACTGGCGTGAACGTGTGTTCGTCGGTCGAAAAAAAAATTCTCTCACGAAACAAGGAGTGACGTGTAACTCCTGCCCCTTCAGCTTTTGGTTTCCGGCGCAGGCTCTGCCGTCCACCCACAGAAGTTCTGCTGTAAAATAGCAGGACTGCTGGATCACAGATCAGCTTTGGTCAGGATCCTTATGCTATGAGCGATCATGCTCCCTTACCCAGGTCAGAAAGCCAAGGACGGAGCGACTGGTACGGTGCAGGGAATCGATTCGGCGGATAACTTGCGGAACACTGGCAGAATCCTGGCTTTACTCTAGTTAAACAGAGGAGCTTGTAGCCCAGACAAAACGCAGATAATCAATACGCTGATAAATTCACACTGCTGATTCGCATAGCTTCATTAAAGGATAATACGTACCAGTGATCAAAGCCTCCCTCACTCTCTCTCTCTCGTCTTGACTACATCATCTGTTACCGATATCATTTGTCAGGTTACTTTGTTGTGGCGAGTCTGCTGAAGAGTATTTAATGAGAGTGCCAAGAAGGTAAATAATACATTTAGCTCTTTGCTCTCTGTGATAAGACATTTTCTAAAGAACTTGTATGATGATCAGACTTTTCCCAAATTCCATATTGGCACAATGTGCATTGATTTCAAAAAGAGGAATGTTGTGTGTAGTTGTAACAGCACACACACACAAACACACACGCATTATTCTCATAGGCAGAATCAGAACAAAACCTTTACAAATTATATTGGTAATGGATGTTTTAGTGAGCCAGGAGAGATGGTTACCATGGTTAAATCACCCAGACCGTGTATTGTCATTTAAGGTCTATATAAACGGAAAGATTTGGCACACGGTTTGGCTTCTTTGTCTTGCCAACAACATATTGTGTTCCATTAACACTGCAAAGGTTAGGGGTTCAACTCCTGTTGCCCCCTGCTGAGAAAAGTATTGGCATGCTCCCTTTTCCACTTTGAGTCGAGTGAAAGGGAGTCCGAGGTGGGGGGGGGGGGGGGGCTTGCACTATGAACCGAGTACTGTAGTTGCGTAAGCTACAGCTACACTCGCTATTCAAAATGGCAACAAGGGGTAACACTGCACTGAGCGTGTGGGCCTTCGCAATGCCTCACCATGCTATTATTTCCTCCTTTATTGGCACATGTGTCCGGGGCCCATGACAGCGGCTACTCCAGTCCTCTGCTGGTTTGTGTCAGCATGCTGTTGTTGGAAGTGGAATAACAAGGTTATCATTATTATTAGGGACCGAGCCTGTGAAACAGGACGAAGGTCCCTTTTGTTTTTGATGCGTTTATTCTTCTTCTTCTTCTTCTTCTTCTTCTTCTTCTTCTTCTTCTTCTTTCAGGGATCTTTGATGTTGATTTGCACTATCTGAACATATACAAAAACTCAATTTTTTTGGGCAAAGTTTTAGGGCCTGCTGAAAAATTATATATTCTAGGCGTCACATTCATGTCTCGCACTAGTAAAGCCTCTAGTTATTATTATTATTTTCTTCTTCTTTTTTTGGTTGCTTTCATTTCCGCCGGGTGTGCTCGCTGAGCGTCAAATGTTCTGTGTGCGAGCCGCTGCTCCTGAGCAGCGTTAGCATGTCATGGCCAGAAACATGTTCCTCCCACTGGGGAGAGAACCGCAGTGGTCCCTGCAGGGGCACACCCAGGTGAAACAACCGGGAGAACAAATTCCGTTCTTTTTTTTTTTTTTCGCCAGTGAAACCAGCGATGAAAAAATTTGCGGTTTGACCATGGTGTTATCGGAATCGAAGTCTCAAAAACCAAATAATAGTAATACCAAAAAAACAAAAAAAAAAACAAATGCCTGAGCATAATCTGAAAAGGGAGTTGATTAACAATGTGGTTAGAGTGTTTGAATACCAGCTGAGAATACCCCCCCCCCCCATCTACAATCTACCTGTAGGCACGCCTGAGCCAGATCTATACTTTAAATAAAGTCTAAAATAGCTAGAGTAGACTGTCAGTGTTGCCAGATGGACAGTACACAAACGGCGCCGTTCAGAAAGAGAATGTCTCCCTCTTTCCTGGAACCACCAGTTCTTTGGGCGGCCATAGATGAATAATACATCATCATAATCCATCGTTATGATGTCGCGCACCAATTAATTAGCTCCATACGTTCGTATTTTCAGAGAGGCTTTCAATATGTTCATAACAATAAGCAAATGTAATGGTCTATGAATGGCATGGGAGAAAACTGTTCACTGAATATTAAAAAAAAAAAGAATCCAGAAGTCCTTGTGCGATAATTACCTCCACAGAGCAGAATTTATTTTTTTATATATTTTTTTTTTGTTTGACTGCAGCAATTCAATAGCTCGATTCAGCGTTGCAGTGGATTGAACCCAACCTTTCCTTGACTCTCAACGTACAACTGTCGTTTTTTTTTCGTTTTTTTTCTTCTGTTCTTGAATTGAAATACCAAGTTGATGCTGGGGTATTCCCGGCGCAGATGACAGAACACCCTCAGAGCAGCAGGATTTGTATTCGTCGGTTGGAATGCCCTGATCTTACAATACACGTTGCGCTGCCGCCATGTCACAAAAAAAAGAAAGAAAGAGAGGGGGAAAGAAAAAATGGTCTAACCAATGTACACCTGAGTCTACCACCCACCCACACACGCGAGCCTGAAAATACCTGCTAGACATCTACGGGGTCAGCCAGGGGCATCGACTAGTCGCTACGCTAGCTGGCAGCTGTCAGTCTTGATGGAGACAGCATTTTTTTTTTCTCCATTGGAGCCCCAGCTGGTCATCTCAACCTTATTTATTATGGGATGGAATTGGAACTGCCACCCACTCACCTGTTAGCTCCATGGCGCTCTCTCTCTCTCTCTCTCTCTCTCTCGTGCGCGCGCACATGCTGTCTGCCTCTCTATCTTTGACTCTCTCTCTCTCTCTCTCTCTCTCTCTCTCTCTCTCTCTCTCTCTCTCTCTCATGCTCTCTCTGTTATTCCTTAATGTGATTGGATGGCTTCAATAATGCAATATGATGTATTATTTATTATGTGGGGAGTAAGGCAGGACTTGCCGAGTGGAGAAAGCTTTTCTCCGGGGGCCAGCCCATTAGTCCCTGCACTTTGTCGTTGCTCGTGGAGGAACGGCAAACAATTTCTACCCAAAAAAGAAAACAAACAAAAACTGGGTGGAAAATAATAAACCAGATGTTTTAAGTAACCGACTCACTCCGTAACGGGAGTTGGGTGTCAAACACATGGTGGGACGAACCCACAAGCTCACAGGATGATGGCTGTCTTCATAGAGGCCTAGTAGTCCATCTCGTCTTCCACTCCCCCACCCACCTCTTCCACACACCCACATAGCAGTACCTAAGGTTGAGCACATGAGAGAGACGGCCAGCACTTGTTAAAAATGTAAGGGTGGAGTAAACGGGGGAGACATGGATAATAAATCAATGGGGAAAAACAGGCAGTGGCTGAAGGTAGCTCTCACCGATAATAAAGCAAACAATTTCAAAGCAATTTGCAATTACAAAAAAGGTTTCCCCAAAAAATAAAATGAAGATAACATAACGAGGAAGAACAACGGGCTACATTTAAATATACAAGGCTATCAATGAGACCCTTTTATTATTTCATGTTTGTATTTATTTTATTTTCACTGTGTCATTTGCATTTTGATACCCCGGAGCATAGTGGTGCTGATTTATAAGGTAGTGCTGGTAATCTGTCGCAGGTTGACTGCAGAAGATAAAGAGAATGCCTTACTGTGTTCTGCTAAACGGATTCTACCGAAAAACGGTGGATTGTAGTGTTGCAATTATCAGCAGCTGGGGAAGTTATATGAAGCTGATGTTATTGAATCTCGGGAGCAATTTCTTCAGTTGTTTTTTCGGTATTGGCCCATTCTCGTTATCTCGTCCTGGTTTTTTTCCATATCTCTTTCGATGGAACAGTGTGTTATGTTGTTACAGCTGGGCCACAGGGGTTATGAGGTGTGGCCATCTTCTCGCAGAGGTAACCATCTGTTGTTCTGAACCGGCTATGTATTTCTTATTTCCTATTTGCTTTAGTCATTAGGCAGATGCTTTTATTCAGAGCGACTTTGTGATTTATTCACGTTTTTAGATAAATGTCACCAAGGGGCAAGGGTTAGGCATCTCGCTAAGGAGTGCAAGGTAGACCGCAGACATCGTGGTGGGAACCCAGATGCTTTTTGGTGAAGTCTAACCGCTGGGTCGGACTGTTTTGAATACAAATATTGAGTCTATTGCGCGTTGAATGATCTCACAATAAAACGTAATTTAGAGAGTAAAGTCATCGCCCCTCAAAGGACAGCGGTTTCCTGGAGACCCCGTTTGAACCGCCGTTGCAAGCACATTCACAGCAAGTTAGAGTTGAGTAAATTCCATCTACTTGTTTCCAACGGTGAGTCGAAGGAACTGACCCACAAAGTCTCGTAAAAAAAAAACAAAGCACCTGTGCCAAATGAATCAGTTCCCGCGCTGAGAAAGCATCGGGTTGTCATCAGCTTTAAACAAACTTTGCGCCGTGTTAAAACGGAAGACTTGGAGAGAGATCTATTTGAAAATAACGTACTGTAATAGATTGAAAGCAGTGGAAGGTGAGCTCTACACATACCGATGAGTATGCAAATAGCCAGGAAAGCGAGGCCAACTTTTAAGGCTGTCTATTTACTTCAAACGTGTTTTCGAGTGGATAAACAATCCCGGCGAAGTAAAACTGTCTGACACCATTAGCAAATCTCTGTTCTCGTTTTCATAGAAAACAGGCTTTTAAGGCCGTCAAATAAATTGTTAAGATGGTCATTTTTTCCCTGCGCGCTGCACTGCTTTGGCTGTCCTTGGGTATCCAATCTCTTGCTGAAAATGTGCCAAAGTGATATTGCTTCAGGCTTAGACAAATAGGCTCCCTCTTGTTTGCCAAAAAGGTTGGTTCTTTGGGAGAGACAAAAAAAAGAGAGAAAAGAAAAAAAGAATGATTCCTTTAAACAATGTGCTTGAGTTCCTCGGGTAGCCGAGTGCCAGAATGGTCTGACATCTTATTAGGAGTTAAAGACATCGTAAGAAGAATGTGCGCGCGTCTCGGCTAATTAAATTGGTCCCGTGGACGGTGTGTGACTGCTGTACATTGTGCCTCGGCGTGTCTGGGAACCAGCTGCAAATATCCTGTGCTTTTAATGTCTTCATAATGATGGCAGATAACAGAGAGTAACAGTGGACACACGCGGCATGTCTCTGTGGCTTAGAGTGTGTGTGGGTGACTTGGTGGTATATATGCATATCATTATATGCATTGAAGTCCACATACACAAAGGCATTTTTACAGTACACATACATGCACACACACACACACACACACATCTTCTAAATTCAAGGCAAAAAAAAACTAATTATTTATTTTGAATGTCACTAAGGGAGTGCAATAGTAAACAACACCAGCAAGAAAACTGTATTAGCATATTGCACATTGACCACAGCCACGTAAAAATCTCCAGAGCTCCAAACTGGGCTAAAGCCGCCCGCTATTCGTAAATCAGGAGGAGAAGACTGCGACACAAGTCTTCTGGAGATAAACTGCGGGGGCAAATCTGTTCACCTTCATGTTTCTCGGATTCGACAAATGTGCTGGCCTAATTATTCGTCCGGCGCGCAGTACATTAAGCTCTGCGTGCGCGCACTGTCGAGTTATGTGCAGTCCTGCTACAATGGGCTAAATACCGCTGCTTATTTTCTGTGAACATTTTATCAATGGGAGTCTTGTGTCTGCTCTCTCTCTCTCTCTCTCTCTCTTTCTCTCTCTCTCTCTCTCTCTCTCTCTCTCTCTCTCTCTCTCTCACTCTCCCCATAATTGATGACCTGATTGGATTAGCCTTGCCTACGTAGCTATTTATTTACTTAGCTATTTACTTACGTAGCGTTTGTATATGTATTTCATGATATATACACATGCGTTTTGCCGATTAATTGTAAGCTATTTTTGCGAAACGCTTTTTGAAACTTTCTTTTAGGAAAGCATCAATTCACACAATTGTGCTACTTATTTTCTATAAATGCCTTTTATTTTATTCTCATTATTGGTACGTATCATCCTTATGCAGCTACTATCCAGTGTCATACTTTCTTCTAACATTTTGTCTCATGAATCCTTTATTGTATTAGCTATTCACATTATTATGATCCTTGGTATGATCATCAGCATCCACAGTGTTTTACCGTCTTACTTAGTTCGTCCTGGTCGTTTCATCACTTCATTGTCTTTGTCATTTTATTAGGATGATTATTGGTATGATTATCATTATCCCCCACCCACAGTGTCTCTGTGATGGTGGAGGAGCAGGAGGGAGAGCTCAAAGGAGAGGCTAAGGAAAGGTCACTCTGCCAGCGGAGAATTAGACAATGACAGAAATGTCAGGAGGCGTTTTTATTAAAATGCCAATATTTTGCAGTATTGCTCTAAACAGGTCATCACGATAAGACCTTTATACTGTTTTGCTTCTCTGTCAAATTCTGGCATTTTCTGCTGTAGAGGGTGGATGTGCGGTTGGTGGTGGGGGGGGGGCAATTTTTGTTTTAATGGCGTAGCCTCTGCTTCTCTTCGGAGGCCCCCTATAGCAGAGATCATCTTTGACCAGACTGATATTTAAGCCTCTTCAAATACTCTTACCACTGTTTGCAGCAGACGAAGATGAAGATGAAGATGAAGAAAAAGAAGAGAGTCCAAATACCATTAATCCCCAGTTGGGGTGTCAAGTCAAGTTTATTTATATAACCGTTTATTACTGTGACAGCTGGGAAAGTCGATCAATTGGGACAAAGGTTCAAGACAGTTTGAGTGGGACTGCGCCCCTGACCCCTGAGTATTTTACTTTGAATGTTTAACCAAATAAAGGGATGACTTGTGCATGCAATGGAGTTTTTGAGGGGTTTCTTTGGCTTGAAAAAGCCCACGGAAGGCGTTCAGAAGAAGGGACATGTGTTGATCCGTCACCTAAAATTGCAGGCCGATGGCGTCTCGCTGACCGCTTAGTAAACAGACATGAGTGCATGTTGAATATGAAACCAAACACTATATTACTATGGTGCCAAACGGGCCAAACAAGAGGTAGGCTGATGCATACACCTGTATACACAAAAACAAAACCACATCCTGCTAAAGACAAGTGAAATATCAGGTCATACATCAACATGTCCCAGGTGGAGGGTCCCTTTAATGAAAATCCACAGATTTAGTGCCTGGAAAAATGAAATACCCCGTATTTGTAATTGCTTAACAAGCGCCTCAAGTAAAAAAAAAAGTAATTTGGCATTCAACTTTGGCTGTATTTTTTGGGGAATTTTAAACTGTCAAATGGCTAGATCCTCATAAAATGTCTGACAATCATGCACACGCACACACACACACACATATATATATTTGAGTAGATGGAGCAGTGCCAAACACACACATAAAGACATAAAACCCCATATAGGCAAACGCCACACAGAATGATTTAGCTGTTTGGTTTATTTGCAATTTCACGTCGCAGAATGAGCTACTGTTTACCGAATGAGTTACTCAGACATTTTATTTCCTCGGCAGGTACCACGGCATGGAAATTGATGGAATATGTGTCAAATCTGTGGCTGACATCTGCCCGTATGCATCAGCCAGCGTAAGCCGAGGCATCGGGGGGCCTTCATTAAGGCTGTGACACCAAACCCCATCAGGACTTGATACCCGCCCAGATACCTGAGCAAAATTAGATTTTTAATAAATGTCAGAGTGAGTTTCATACTAAGTTTTCAAAATCGTGAAGTGTTCCAATTTTAAATTTTTTGGAAATGGGCTGGACCTTAAAACCTTGACAATGTGCTGAGAGAAATATGAAGGGCAATATTTTTTTTATTTTTTTTTTCACATGTCGCTTGCGAGTCCATTTTTTGGAGAGACTGAATCAATTCTCCTCTTTATAATCAGGAATCAGCATGCTGCTTAGAGCCCCACTGTTATTGGAAGTATGGCTCGTTCACAGGCAAATGCCTCATGCATTTCCTCTGGATTTTCAAATTATTATTTTTTATTTGGCTGTTCCACCAACATTTGTTGGATTGTTTTTTTCCTCTCCAAAAAGTGGAATAATTGTAGATGAACAGAACAGTCGAAGAACCTGGGAATCAGTTTTTTTTTTTTTTGTCAACCAATGCTATCAAATGAAATGGGCTAACAACACGCATCAGCTCACGTAACCAACGACTCCAGAGATAATGCCTGGCAATCTCTGACACAAAAGTCTCTCTAATCATGCCACTCACAATGTTTTCATGTTGGCGGTTCCCATCGTGATGTGCACCGCGATGTGATTCACAAGTACCCTCGCACCCGTGCAGTTAGCGGTAGCCTGGAAACACGTCTCAAGTGACCGGTCTCGTCTCGCGTCGCATGTCTCAAGTCACATATCTAGGGTGTCGTGTTTGAACTCAACAGGATTTCGCTCGCAAGGCCACCGATGAAAATCGGAAAATATCCAAGTGTGCGTCGACGTATCTTGAATATGTGACACCATATGTTAAATACAATTACAGGAAGGCGGACCTAGGGATTTGTTCATCACACGGAGTGCGTGGCATGAGAACAGGGGTGGGGGGGGTCAACGTCTGCACTCTGGTGACGCGATGCAGTCTTCTCAGCTGCCAGCATTTATCCAGGTTATTGTCCATCCCAATAGATTGGACATATAGCCCGTCTCAGGAACCATCTGCTACCCGCCCATGAACGTATCAAGAGGCTTTTGATCCTGTCGAGGTGACACTTTCCTTCACCGTTCCCCCGGAATAACAGAAGGTAACGGCTTTTATATACTACTGCTGAAGGTCAACGGGTGTGAAGTCATGGTGATGCAATTATGGTCTGGCTCGTTAGTCTGGGCTAAAATTAACCGTCCAGGCAGGATTCGTCCCCTAGATTATAACGGCTATTTACACTGAGACACCCGAGATGTGCCTTAACACTAGCATTTGCATTTTGCTTTGATAACACGGCGAGGAATCCCCACGGACAGCAGGCTCACAACACAGCAGACAGGTCGTGGGAAAAAAAGCTTCCGTGTTGATATCGGACACGTTGAACCCATATCTCCTCGCCCCTCGCAACAGATATGACAAATCACATACGGCTCCGAATTACACGCAAGCCATGCGTCAAATTACATACGTCGTTTTCCGCGGGGGGGGGGGGGGGGGGGGGGGGGGGGGGGGGGGGGGGGGGGGGGGGGGGGGGGGGGGGGGGGGGGGGG
>JAOPUI010000098.1:11135150-11150680 GCA_027123135.1 Urophycis floridana | reverse complement strand
GTCTATCCCACCGTGTGTGTGAGCGTGTGTGTGTGTGTGTGTGTGTGTGTGTGTGTGTGTGTGTGTGTGTGTGTGTGTGTTGTGTTATCTATAACCAAATATCAGGTTAACATATTGCTGATCTGAAATCCATTAAATTGTTGCTTACATTTAGTTTATACGCAGACCTAGATTGGCATGATTGATTATTATCTATAGGCGTATTGACAATATGTTATTTCTCATTGTCATTAATTTTGATATCATACATTTCATACCAAATTCTTCTCAAACAGTTCAACAATATCTGACACATTGTTTCTTAGAACGTCTACTTGACAACGAACAGCGCTAAAAATGAATGCTTCAGTTAGGCCTCATAGTTTTCCCCTCCTGCAATTGTTCAGTTGTGTGCTTTTGCCAATCAGCCTACAATTTAAATATATTGAGTTTATTCATCAAATGTGTGCAAAATATACATTGGGTATAATTCATTGGACTATGAAGTCAGATTTTTTTCCCTAAATGAAATCCGACCATTTCCCATATCAAAGTAGACTTCATGACATTTGACAGTAAAATTGTAAAATTATTGTAGACCTAGGCTATATAGCATCTCTTTCAATATGTGTAGGCCTACATTCTAGAAAACATACCAAAAGTTAAAATATCTTTGTTGTAACTGTATGTCCTTAAACATACAGTTTAAGTTAACGACCGATCAGAGCTGGGAGGTAACGGTGGGCTACAAACAATCAGGCAAATTGACGTCATGTTTTGCTGTAAAAGCGGACCGTTCCGGGCCACCGTCCATAAGCTCCAACGCGCAGCTCCACCACGCAGTCTGCAGGCCGGAAGTCCTCCCCGTCCTCTCACTCTTCCCTCGGCGTGGTGCGGACAGCGTGGCCAGCCAGCTCCGAGAAATGTGTCGCTCCATCCGGACTTTCAATCACTTTGAGACTCGGCCGCGACCCACAGCGTTAGGTAGGTGATACGATGAAAGTATTGGTTTATTTTTTTAATCAACCATAATTGCTGCTCTTGTGTATTCAGAAGATAATACCCGACGCGTTCTTGTTAGCTAGTGAGAGGTGAGCTAGCGCCATGGACACGTGGGAGAAAGCTGCTGGAAACGGCACATTCGTGCCTTTCGGTCATGTTTTAATAAACAAACTAAGAAATGACGGACGTTGTCCTGCCGCAGAGATTGCCCCTTGTGTTTGTGACGTTGCGTTTACACGAAGATGATTACACACTTGCCACGTGGGAGGCAGACCTCGTTATCCCACTCCCTTGCGTCTTGGAAAACGTCGTACGCTTGCCTGTACAACGTAATCCATCATCCACCCTAGACAGTTTAAACGAGAATATATTTGTGGTCTTTAAGCTAGTTATTGCGTTGTCCATTCATGAATTTGGACAGGGCCAAGGGTCAGCGGGCGATGCGCTAGTCAGGGAGTTGTCTCCCGTCTGTTGGACGGTGGAGTACTCCTCCACGACACCCTCCGCGGGGTAAAGGTCATGGCATAGGTTGCGACCTGCTTTTGAACCCTTGCCGTGACCAGTGATGTTCTTCCCAAGCCGCAATACCGTGCCCTGTGACCTTCAGGTGATCAGTCATCGACAGTCGGTGCATATTGGCTGTCCTTTCACTGCAACTCAGTCGGCTAGCTTAAGATCAATAGCTGTACACTCCTGGGGGTAATTACTTACAAGGTCTGAAGTGGGAGAGTGACTGACTTTGTGTCGTTGCTTTTCTAACTATGGTTTTGATTTATCATCCTTGGTAGTTGCTTGATACAACTCGACGGTTTTTTCTAACCCACATAACATGGCTACAAATTATTTGTGGAAGACAGTCGGCCACAATCTGTACAGTTTCCATATGTCAATGACTTTCTATTAACACTGGATTAATTCCTATTGTATTTTTTCTAATTGTTTCCCTAGGACCTACAAGCCCCAATGTGACCTCAACACCAAGGTAAGATCAACAACTTTTACAAAGTATTCAGAATTGAATTGACATAAAGTGGAACTAAAATGATGATTTCACATTTGCCGTTTACCCATCAGACAATATGGTGGTGAGACTGTGACACACTGACAGTTCAATTTCAGGCCTTTATTCACTTGGTGGCCATCTTGGTTCTAAAAGCTAGCTGGCTGGTGGATATGATTGCTTGGTGCTGCTTTTCCAGCACCCAGCTCTAGATCCTAACTAGCCCACTAGGTGAATAAGACAAAAATATCGTGTACAGTTCGAAGGACCTAGGAGTGCTCCCGTCAACTTTTTTTCATCACACAAATCCACTTTTTTCTGATCATTTCAGATGAGGTGTAGATCAGAAATGAAGACCTAGTTGCTCCCTGTCTGTGCCGAGGTGAGTAGTTGGTTTGAGCTGTGTTTGACAGTAGCTCTATTGGCTCAATACTGGATGAGTGATGAATTTGCATTTTACCGTTTACCCATCAGACTATAGGGTGGTGAGGCTGCGATTTACTGATAATCTAGTGTCTACCTCGGTAGCTTTATTCTTCATTTGTGATGAGATTAAATTGTAAAGACTGGCTGGTTCTTCATACAGCTCTCGGATGATGCAGTCCAGAGGGTTCTGGTCCTGGATGGTGCTACTCTGCAGAACTGAAGGTGAGAAATGGAGTGACTAATGAAAGTGTCTGATGCTTGCATTGAATGCTGAATTAGTGATGATTTCACATTTGCCGTTTACCCATCAGACATCAGGGTGGTGATACTGTGACTCTCTGATAAGCCAGTTTATACAATAATTACATGTGAAGGAAGGAAATTATGAAAACATTGCTTAGTCCTTTCTTTTTTAAATTGACAGATCCCATGGAGGCCAGATGGGTCTGGTCACATGGACGTCTGCACAGCTGGAGGTGAGCAAAATGGCCCTCGACTAAAGAGTTGGTATGAAATGTCTCTGGCTGCTGAATTAGTGATGATTTCACATTTGCCGTTTACCCATCAGACAACAGGGTGGTGATACTGTGACTCTCTGATAGTTTAGCCTAATGGCTTCACAGGGCACGTTCATAACTTTGTTTTTTTTTAATTGTCAGATCTTTTTCTCAATTTATGTAAATATTTTTCACAGATTGCATTCCTGAGATTCCAGCTCAAAGTGTAGAATTCCCTTCCAAGATGGAGGTGAGTGCAGTGTTTGTTAAAATATTTGGTGTTTTCTGTGGTCGGATATTGAAGGGTTTATTAACCCAACTTTAGCTTGGGAACCAGATGACTCTGCAAGCTCACGTTTTATTTGCACTGGCATGTGCGTCTGGCCCCCATCCCGTCGAGACAGATTTCCAGCAGACCTGGTGTGGGTCAGGCCAATCACAACAGTTTCTCATAAGGGGGTGGGCTTAATACAATGGCTGTACAGCAGAGTGCAGTTGAGGCAGTTTCATAAACTACCAAAATGGCTGCCAATGTTGGCCCACGTTTCATTGCTCTGATTGCTTGTCGATGTAGAGGCATTTTGGTGTGCGCTCATCGATAACATCCCCATCAAACTGAATTGAATTAAGTGAGCTTCCAGGGTTCAAAGGCATGCATGAACTGGTGTGGTGATGTCAGGCCAACCACCACTGCCCCCTAAGCTAGACATTATGGGATACAATTACCCCTTTGAACAACCAGGGAAGATCTGGTACTACTAAATGCAATGTGATGAATGAAGTTGAGTTTGAGATTTCTGATGCTGGATTAGTGATGATTTCACATTTGCCGTTTACCCATCAG
Source organism: Urophycis floridana (assembly GCA_027123135.1). Taxonomy (NCBI): domain Eukaryota; kingdom Metazoa; phylum Chordata; class Actinopteri; order Gadiformes; family Phycidae; genus Urophycis; species Urophycis floridana. Next base: position 11,146,932 of record JAOPUI010000098.1, on the reverse strand, counting down.
ACAACAGGGTGGTGATACTGTGACTCTCTGAAATACCAGTTGGGATGTTGCGTTCCCATTTTGTTTCCACATGAATGCAAAATGCTTACTTTGTCTTTGTGTCTGTAGATGACGTGGAGCTGTCACAGGTGTGGGACTCTTTGAACTGGAGGTCAGTATTGGATACTCTTTTTATATTCCAGTTCTGGTTTAAACAAGTCCAGAAAGTAGGGTGTAAATACTCATATTTGGGAATGTTGGACTTAGCCTACAGTCTTGAGGTGAATTGTGTTACATTTTGTGAACGTGGTCCTTGATTGGTGGTTGCTTTGTGGGATGTCGTGTCCACACGTAGCCGTCCACCTGTCAGACATCTGGTTGGTCAGACTATCTGATCTGAAGCCAGTTTATTCAATAATTGCATATGAAGGAAAGCATGTTTCTGACCTGTGTTGCTGGATTAGTGATGATTTCACATTTGCCGTTTACCCATCAGACATCAGGGTGGTGATACTGTGACTATCTGAAAAAACAGCTATGTAAGCATTAGATGACCAGTTGCGTAAATGTTACTCAGAAGCACCTAAAACGTTTTTTTTTTAATCACCTCAGCTTCATCATGACATGGGAACGTTCAGAAATGGGAGGCACATAGCTGCTGAGCTGGAGGTGAGTCCATCTTGTGAGTCTTCCATTTTGAGTACAGTGAAGTCGACTTGATTACTGCTAAATGACTTTGCTGTCATTGAGCAGATGCTTGCAAAGCCAACTCTTAGAACTTTTATAGGTGTTCTAGACATTTGACTTATTTTTACATTGGAAAACAGCGCAAAGCTTCACATTTTAACCATGATACAAAACAAACTACACAAGGGTAGATCATTTAGTTTTTAATATACCAACTGGATTCAAAGCATGAGTATTTTTCCAACCATATTTCTTTATTTTGCAGTGTTTGCTGAACTACTCTCCTCCTGTTGGAATCCACCTACATGGAGAGTATTGAGCTTTTTGACCACTTACAGTGCAAGACAATATGTCGGCAACAACATTATATTTTCCACCAATAAACTTGAACTCAAAGCCCACTGTGTATTTTTCTACCACTGTACTCCCAAGAACAAACCCAACGCAATGACTATCCCATGCCACCTGTGATTAATCACCCACGGTTAGTTGGTACTGTCCCACTGGCCTCCCCACCCACCTTGCTCTTCTGGGGGGTGCAGAGGGGTCACTCCTCGGTGATGTACGAGTTGGCCCCGGGTGCGTGGGCGTAGATGAAGTGCAGCACGGCCTGACGGAGGTCCTCCATTAGCAGCTCTCTGCGGAGCAGGGCCTCCGCATCTCCGCCCAGGTCACAGGGAAACGCTGCGTCAGGGGGGATAACGAGCACGGAGGCCCCTGGAGGCAGGAGACACGCGGGCAACTTTCAGCGGAGCAGGCAGAGGCTTGGCCCAGATAGCACCTCTGTATACTTCTAGTTCTGTTGGAGGTTACTTTGTCCAACATCGGTGTAATGACACACGGCCATTTAGATGTTACTACCCTGATGGGTGCATGATAGTCCAGTCCTACATCAATGATGTTCCGGGTTATTCCAGGGTCAATATAAATAGACTGGTCAGTTGGGATGCATTGATAACTAGTCTCACATCTCACTCAGTTCAACCACCACTCTAAAGCTTTACTGTAGTCTGCGTGGTCCTACCGTGCTGGAGCGTGATGGAGTTTTCACACAGGAGAATCGCGATGAGGGCGTCCTCTTCCTGCACCGTGGTCCTCAGACACAGCTTACAGTGAGCCTCGGCTAGCGTGATCCTGTAATGGACGTACAACAGCTAAGTGATCGAGTATTCTCTTGCGTCCATTAACACAAAAAACCGTTGCAACCCCCGTAAGAAAATAGCCTACCTCACATTGAAATCAGCTTTAATGTTTCTATGATCCAGCCTTGTTGAAAACTGGATTATTTGGATTGTTTTATTTCCACATTAAATATGCCAACGCACTGAAAGGGCTTTCTAAACATCCATCCAAACAATATGACAAATAGTCTTGGGAAGGTGAGGTTTGGGCAAAGTGCGCCACGCTGTGGACGACTAGTGCATTACAACAGAAATGTTAACGGGAAGCAGTTGATTTGAGGTGATGATACTTACAATAGTTTGACGGAAGCCACGGACACCTTAGCGCCGTGGTTCTGGTCGTTGCGGACCCTGCGACTGGCCATGTAGTACCCGTGGATCATCTTCTCTGCTCCAGAACTCAACTCCCCTCTCAAACCCCGGGCGTGGGCCAGAAACTAGGAGAATAACGTAATGAGAATGGGTTATTAAAGGTCCAGTGTGTAAAATGATGAAGCATCCAGTGATGAGGTTGCAGATTGCTATGAACTCAATCCCCCCCTCCCTTTCCAATGACTGTGGTGGCCTGTATTGTGTGAGGTTCCTTGTAGGTCTAATTATTTTCAGAATTAGTTAAATCATTTATTTGGCTCCATGGACACAAACAGATGGACTGAGACTGGATTGTTGCTAAGCAACACTGTACAAATCCCCTAGGTTTCTGCTTCGTGTAGGTCTATGTGTTTTCATGTTTCCCTTAATTGTACAACCAGAAAACCATTTTCTCCTCTGGTCAAACCTTTGGAGCGCTTCGAGACTTCCTGTCAAAAGCCTCACCTCCTGGTAGTCCTGGAAGGGGAACTGGATGCCGCCCGGGTAGAGAGGCTCGCCCACGGGCCCCACCGCCTGCCTGAGGGTGTGAGCGGTCTGGGCGAGCACAGCCTCCGCCCCCAGGGTGTCTGAGCAGCGGACCACCAGGCCGAAGGACTCCGCTAGCTGGCTGGGCTTGGGACCCATTTCCTTCACATGGCAGGAGTACAACAAGGTGTGACTAAAAATAGACATAATGGAATCATTCAATGCAACAACCCCCGTTGGAGAAGAAATTAATGGGAAAGGAAATAAAACCACTGGAGTATTTTTTTTTCTGTCTACAGCAAAAATGGTTGCCAATAAAGAGAAGTACAGGCTGAGCAGCATTTTCTATTTGTAGAATATATCAGTTATAGGATGTGATTTTATTGATGGCATTATCAAACTCTTGATCAGGACTGACAGGGCTGACAGATACGTCCATGTAATGTAAAGCTCCAGGCTAGATGAAGTGTGACTTTAAAGTGGCAACCGCAAAGACTTTCATGGAAGCAAATGTCTGCTAAGTCACTATCTCTCTACGGTGATTGAGCCTGTGGCCCGCTGAATAAAGCCCTCTTTCATTAGCAGTATCATGAATGTTTGACCTGGGGCTTGGTGGCAACAGAGTTTGTATCTTGATGAAATATGCTGCTTATCACCCAATAAAACAAAACAAATCTTTGGGATTGCCACTCGAAGGATAAATAAACAATAAAGCACAGGACTATAAAATGGGCGTCACAGTAAAAAATGGACATATCCTGACACAAACACACGACACTGTTTCGGCGTCCTGTGGGCGCTCACCGCGGCCCCCAGCGGGGCGCTGTGGCTCCTGGTCCTCCGCAGCAGCAGCTCGGTGGCGTCGGCCAGCGCCCAGAAGCTGCACCGCACCGGGAAGGAGAGCCGCTGGTCGGCCTCCTCGCCGTACCGCCTCCCCGGGACGAACACGCCCACCGCCCGGCTCTCCAGCACTGAGGGACGGACAGACGGACGGACACAGACAGACAGACAGAGAGAGAGAGAGAGAGAGAGACTGTGGTCACCGCCGTGTTACTGGAGCAGTTCAATGTATTGACTGGCATGAAGATAACAACGGTTCAGGAGCTCACGATGACGCATCTGTTGTTCCCTGCTGATGTAAGAGAAAGGAGAACTGGTAGGTGCATTTCATGACCAAGCAGGTACCTTCACTACCACTCGCTTGGAGTCAGAGTTAATCCTCTGGTTCTCACGACTCCACATGTGCTCCCGCCCCCCTCCCGCACCCTTTGACCCCCCACATGCGACCCGCCGTGATTGGCTCAAAACAAACAACAACAAAACAAAGGAACGCCGCCACGCTGGAAGTCGTAAACACGTTCACGTCGGACACTGATTCATTACCCACAACAAACAAGTCTGGCGAGACTTGACGTGTGTGCCACGGCGCGGAGCCCAAGCTAACCGCTACGTCGGCTAGCGCCCACGCTATCGCACACACACACACGCACACACACGCTGTACCCGACTGAATGGCGTCCAGCTTGTCCTTGCGGTAGCCGCCCAGGTCGCCCAGCATGCAGACGCCGCCGGTGGCCAGCAGGGCGGAGCCGGCGTGGACGTTGGCGGCGCCGGCCCCGTGCTCGTCCCCGGAGAGCGAGGCGAACATCTCCCCCTGGACCCGGTGCCTGACCCCACGGGCCGCCAGGCTTAGGCTGTAGGCCATCAATCTTGCGTGCGCACGGACACACCACACACACACACACAACCACATGCACACACACATACACAGATACACCCTTGATTAATGGAGGCCTTCAGAACGGTACCTCAAGGCTCCAGCTGTCAGCAGCAGAGAAACAGAGAAACGCCAGTATTTATTAAACAATAACAACTAAATCCTGCCTACTACGCTATGCGAGTGTATACGCTCGTTAATCTAAAACACATTACTTTCAACATATACAATTGAGAGCGTGAATAAAATTAGAATCGAAAAGTTGGCGCTCTTACTTTGAAAACTTCCTCCAAAATATATTTCATGATTTTATGGATAATTCTACACTATACAGAACCAAAGTATTCATAATTCATTGAATGTATGACATCAATTATTTATAAATTAGTCTAACAAATCCTTTATGGATAGGTCGTATGTCTGTCTAATAAATCACATATCAAATGAGCTCGATCAGAAACCCATACCTATCTATGACCAGCGTGTCGGTGGCCAGGGCCAGGAGGTCCAGGCTGTGAAAGGTGTCGGCGGTCTCTGGAGTGGTCTGGACCAGGCTGAGGAGCAGGGCCAGCTTCAGGGTGTTGTACCGGCCCGGGGGAACCACGTCGGACCCGAAGGAGTGGGCCAGCAGGCCGGGGAACCTCCAGGCGGAGCAGGCCGTGGCCTCCAGCAGGGCCTGGAAGTCAGCGCTGACCTGGTGGGGATCTGTGGGGGTGCGGTCGGGTGGAGTCACTGTCTTAAAATACTGGTGACTCGTCTTGAGGCCATGACTCGAATGACTTCTGTGCTCATATTTTATGTTGAATTAAAATATTCAATATAAAACATTTTCTAACACTTGTCAATGTTGACAACGTATAACATGCATAACTTGTTTTTTCTCTTTATTATAAAGACTAGATACTGATACTGCAAAATACTGCATTTCGTTATCCCTGTACTTGTACTCTGCACAATGACAATAAAGTTGAATCTAATCTAATCTAATCTACTGCAGCTAAGACTTGCGGCGGCTTGGGTATGGGGATGGGTGACTTCACTTTGGACACGACATGCCTGAGCTCAGGCCTATCCCATGACCACAAATCATATTCCCCTTGCATGTCGTCACAACGCATGATGCAGCTGATGAGCACACATGGGACGAGTGTCTCACAAACAGGCGCCCACGGCCGCACGCTGTTGGCCTCCACGCTCCAGGTGACGCCGGGCCACCGGTGGACGTGCGCGGGCACGCCGAGGACCCGGTAGAGGTGGCCCAGCTTCATGGAGTGGCACAGCTCGTCTGCGGGGGCAGGAAGGAAACAAAGCGCTTAAACACGGCTTGTTCTTCGCGCGTACCAGCGGTGATTGTACAAACACGCGGAGCCGCCGACACGCACTCCGGCCAAGAGAAACACGGCGGTCAAAAGCCCCGCGAACAAAGATCCGTTTGTGTGGCGGCGCAGACGCGGCCTAATTTGTGTTTCTTGCACTTATTAACATATATGTTTAGTAACAGGAGCCAAGTGTATTGGGTTGCTCTCGTCGCACTTGGGTCAACACAATATGCTAATCCCCGGGTTGAGATTAGCGAGCGCTGCCGGCCCCAGCAGCTGGACGATGTTATGAGAAGGGACAGCAGCACCTAATGTTTCAGCGGCGCGGTGCCGCGTGAGTGGCTGCGCGTATTTATTTGAACTCTACCCCACCAAGGTGGGTTACAAAATGAGGCTCATTTAGAAAGCGCATCGAAAATTAATGACCCCCTTCAGGATATCTGACTTTCTGTAAATACCGCGCATTACAGCCCTGACATTCATGGCGGCGCGGCTGCGCTGCAGCCTATGTACAGAAATAAACAGCTAAAAAAAACCTAAAAAAAAAACCTGAACTGAAATGTGACTCAGTAAGGGCGTGTTTCTGGTTCATGGCTGTGTCACAGTCGGCGAAAAGACAACGCATCACAGGATGTATCATAAAGAGCTCATTCTAAGCGAACAAACATAACAATTCTTGTTTTCGTGGGATTATTCAGAGATGGGACTGTAGACAATCTGTGATCTTTATGAGGTGATATTTTTATGTGTTGACTTACATTTTTTTAACGATGACCCCAACAATTGTGTAAATTTCACTATCTATAACCTCATTTGGTCATCTTAAAAGTTGAGTGTACTTGAAATTGTGTGTATGTTACCCAATTTCCCTTAGGCCTAGGGGATTTATAAAGTCCTATCTTATGTAACTGCTAAAATGTCACTATTACAGGATGAAGGGATTTCCCACCCTTTAGTGATTAGTATAGTGATATAGTGATTCCCATTAAAGCAAATGGCAGAGCACAGTTTCACTCCTAGATGCAGCTTCTAATCTTCAGCATTGAAGAGTGCAGTGAGTGGGCCTACCTCTGAGGAACAAGGTGACCGACTGGTACCTGAGGGAACTCTGAGGGTGGACGTTGAGGAGGTCCAGCACTCTCACATGGATCAACTCAACCAGCTGCTTATCTGGCCCCACAAAGGTGTACACACACACACACACACACACACACTGTACTTACTTACTTGTATTTACTATTATGCAGTCACTTAAAACACTTGATCAGTTTCAAGTTGATTCAGATACAGAACAAGAAAAAAGGCATGTAGCCTACATGTAGGATGTTATGGATAGGGTTTGAACCTAGAACCTATCAACCGGGAGTTGAAGCCATTATTATAGAACACAATTAACACTACAATATAATAGAATTGAATTGACTGTGAGGCCTACATTGACGACTCATCATCTAACTATCTCATGGTTTTTATAATGTGGTTCTAAAAAACAGCCTACAACAATTTAAAAAAAGTGCTAGAATAATATAGGCCTACAAAAAATTAAGAGTGCGATGATAATAACTAAAATGATTCTAAGCTGTGCACAAATAAACACAGTATAAAAACCCATGTGTGCCAGTCAGAGCCTGTGGCCCTCACCTCCCAGCACCCTGAACTTGAGGTCCTCTTTGAGGGGAGCGTGGCACACCAGGCAGCCGAAGTCGTTCCGCACCGTGGCCGACTCCGTGGCCCCCGGGCTGTGGACTCTGATGTGGTGGAAGCCTGTGGGGCATTTAACACTGTGATTACGTCCAGGACAGGGCCAGGCTTGTGGATAGACCGCACCTGTCACACAGGTCGCTCAGAGGGCTTAGGTGGGCTATAGGCCTGAGTCACGTTTCAAACCCATTGAAAGGGCAAGCTATAAAAATACAATACATGGTAAACAAAAACAAAGTTACTAAGGGAAAACAATGGGCGTGAACATACCAGTACAGATGTACTGTATATTTCCACATAAATCTGTGGTCAAATTAAATGGTTTGAGCCCTGATTTAACACTTCATATCTTTAATGTTCAGACCGGCCTCAGATGTTCTTGAAGTTTGTTCCAGATTTTTAAAAAAACCCACACTCGCAATGTGCAATGCAACACCTTGTTTATGAATGCTAAATCTAAATAAACCAATCAAAGATACTACTGCATGTTTCAAGACATCGAAAAGGGTGAAGGGGGGTTTAGCAGACGCTTTTGTCCAAAGCTACTTACAATCGGTACATTTGGGGGATTCGACATGTGGACAGTTGGAGGAGGTGGGGAATCGAGGGGATCGAACCGCCGACCCTACGGCGAGTGGACGACCCGCTCTACCCACTGAGCTACTGCCGCCCCCAGCCATCTAAACCCGGGAATGAGCAAGGCACCTGTCGAGCAGGGGCAGTCCTCGTTGCTGCACAGGAAGCGCGCCCCCTGCGTGTACTTTGTGGTCCTCGTCACGGCGACGGCGAGACCCTCCATGGCGAAGGGCCTGGTGCGGCCGTAGCTACGAGGGGATGCCCGCAGGTCCAAGGTGTACTCCGGGAATGGAGGCAGGTGCGTCCATTTTAGAATGATATTGACCTCAGAGACAGACAGAGATATGTGAAATGTCTTTGTTTGTACCTATGTGAATACAGGAACATGTCAGGATAGGAACGGGCTAGTTGATGGGGGTTATAGGGCAAAATCTCTCATTTGTACATTGTAAAGGTGTTATGACTAATGGCCACCAGGAGGCGTCAGAGATACCCACACGCCATTCCCATCACAAAACAAACACGCCGTACCTGGTTCTCAGTGTGTATTTGTTCAATCAGAGAAAGTGTTTTTATTGAAATGAAGCAAACCTGAATGGGGAAATGTAAAAACTGAGGTTAGTGAACTCTCACTTCAATCACGTCGGGCGCCGATGTTTCATTTTCACGTTCATGTCACACGGTTTACAAACTCACAGATCGGAACAGGCTGGTCGCCGTCAGTGGGTCGTGGAGGACTCGGTCACCCAAGACAGGGTCCAACTCCATCACGTCGGACGGGTTCACGGCGACACAGAACCTGTAGACCGCCTCACTTTGTTGAGGGCCTAGGACATAACGTAACGTGACATTATTGTGCTATAGGTCAAGTTTAATGACGTTAAAAGTGACGTCCAGGTCTAGTGTCGTCTCGTGTAATGCCGTTAAGAAACGCCTCGTGTTTGCATTTACGACAGTTAAATACCGTTAAAGAGCTCGCAGTCCTCGACGAGTTTAACGAGGCCACCGCTTCTGTCTAAATAGAAGAGAACGGACTCTTTTAGGGCCAAAACGTCGTCCATTGTGAAGAGATAACGTAGCATACCATAAATAGACGTTAATGCGGGCCCGTGTCCTCACGAGCTCTCTCTGGCCTCGCGCGCGACATCAGTTCAATTAAGCACGAGACGCCTTTCAGTGACTGACGTCATCCTCAGCACGTACCCACAAATAATGTGCACATGAAAGGAAGTTTACAATGTGAAACGTAAGCCGACCGGATTCAGCCTGAAGTAGGCTTCAGTGGCCTTTGCTGAAGCCTGCTTCAGTGGCTTTTGCTGAAGCCTACTTCAGCAAAAATGCTGTGCCCTGCATGAGCAAATTTGCTGCTTAAGCTAAGCAAACATGCTTTTGTAGACGTTATAACGGACTATACTAGGTTTAAACATTATTCCTTGTTCCTATTGCTGTTATTTTGTAATGTAACGGCAAACCCTTTATCACACAAACACACAAAGAAAAAAAAGGAAAGATTGCTCGATACATTGCATAAGTTTCATGTATTTTTTTTTAATTGTGCATTTAGTCGTTTGTCAAAGTATTGTACAGTGTGTCTATACTGTATATAAAGGGTTACTCCATTATGACATAAGTGAGAAGGCAAAATAAAAAATACAACGCAAATAAAGGCATCGCTGAAAAATATGTACATTATTCGACAAGGAATCGATTGAAATGACCTGTCATCCAGAAAGAATGCAATAAAATTCAGTGTCTTCCCAAGTATTACCAATCTACGGTCAGTAAATCCTGAATGAGATCACAGTCAATACAAATGAAATCACAGAACACGCAAACACATTTCCGTTCCACGTGAGGCCGAGGTTTCTTCATGTGATAACTCGTTTTACGGCAGCATTTTTTTTTTCTTTTCTTTTTAAGGACAGTTAAGGCCTTTTAGCAATGGTCCACTTTTAACTGGCATATAAACTACGACCAAATACATTATGATAGAAAGGTATTTGTATTTCGTAAAAATATAATCTCTGACACAAAAGAAGACAAACAAAGAATAAAACAAAACAAAACAAAGACGTCTTTTTTTTTCCTTTCTTCCAAAGTGCCGCCATTTCGTCAAATCCTTGCTTTTGGCTTCTTGTGGAACGGGGGGGGGGCGTTCATCGGCAACCCCGACACCAGAACTTCTTCCCTTTTAGTTCAGAGCGGGACGAAAAGGAAGACACAGAGGAGGAGTTGAAGTGTGTTCACAGGAAGGAGTCGTCGGACGGCGGGGCGTAGGAGAAGCCCAGGAAGGCCTCGTCCGCCTCCATCACGCTGGCGTTGACGAAGGAGTGGCCCGGGGACCAGCACACCGAGTTGGGCACGGTCTCACCGGTGAACTCCGGGTCGAAGTTGGAGATGTCGTGGTGGGAGGCCTGTTTGGAACGCACGACACAGGGAGAGAGAGAGAGAGAGTCAGAGAAAGAGAGTGAGAGAGAGTGTCAGAGAGAGAGTCAGCGTGAGAGAGAGACACACGTTAACACACAAGGAAACACCACGCTGTACTGCAGGCTCGCTCACCTACTAGCATCCAAGATTCAGCCGGAAATGTTAATTTTATGATGGTCATTACACCATTGAGATGTCAAAGGTCAATTACACATTGCACCTGCTGCTTCCTACAGTCCATGGGTCACTTTGATATGATATTTGATATGTCACACCGTGTGTGGTGGATACTAGGATGCAGCGGCTACAATTAAAAAAAAAAAAAAACAACAAATGGCAACGTCGTCCCCACAACTATGGGAACTGGAAAAGTCATATGAGAAGTGAGATGTTTACCACGTTGGGTATGAAGGGAGGAGGGATCTTCCTCTGTTCGAGGTCCTCCCAGTTTATGGAGGAGAAGAAAAAGTGACTCTTGATCTCGTTCTGCAAGATGGCGGTAAAGAAAAAAAAAAAACGTTTCAAACAAACGCTCGTTCATCACTCATATCAACCCGGAGCCCCGGACTGAACTGAGCCCCGGACCAACGACGTTCACTCATATCTTCCCCCCCCTTCTGAGGACCACAACGGCACGTACAAAGTCGTCCATGGACCCCAGGCGGCAGGTGCCGTCCTTCTCCAGCAGGCCCTGGAGCAGCGACCAGGCCGTGGTGGAGGCCCCGGCCCGCATCACCAGCGGCTTGTGGAGGATGTTGTCGTACATCTCGTGCGTGTCCCTGCTGTAGAACGGAGGCTACAAGAAGAAGACGAAGACGAAGACGAAGAAGACGAAGAAGAAGAAGAAGAAGAAGAAGATAACTATGCTAACAAATGAACCAGTTCTGATTTTCTCGTTACATTTAGCGTTGTCTAACTGACAAACAATGCGATGCGTTTCACAGTGTTCCTCCAGAGACACCTTGTAGCAACTCGACAGCAAACGGCACGTCGAAGAAGCAGCAAAAAAAAAAAAAAAAAAAAACGAAACTTCTCGAAACATCTCAAGAAGCTACGCTGCCGCTATGTGGCGGCTACATCGCCGGAGGCCGGAACACGCCGGAACTCACCAGGCCGTAGAGCATCTCGTACAGGACGGAGCCCAGGCACCACCAGTCCACGGTGTTGTCGTAGGGCTGCTTCCTCAGCACCTCTGGGGCCAGGTACTGTTATAGACACAACACAGGAACATGCACGACATTCATAGAGCGCTCCGCTGGGAAGGAAGGGAGAACACAACACAACAATAGCAGCAGCAGCAGTTATTCATTATTGTGTGTGTGTGTTTTTTTAAGTGTGGGGGGGGGGGGGGGGGGGGG
>JAOPUI010000098.1:11051403-11071873 GCA_027123135.1 Urophycis floridana | reverse complement strand
TCATGAACAAGTTACTATAAAACAGTCAGGACAGTCACCTCATGAACAAGTTACTATAAAACAGTCAGGACAGTCACCTCATGAACAAGTTACTATAAAACAGTCAGGACAGTCACTTCATGAACAAGTTACTATAAAACAGTCAGGACAGTCACCTCATGAACAAGTTACTATAAAAAAGTCACAACTGTCACTTCCTAAACAAGTTTCTATAAAGCATTAGAGTCACCTCCATAGTTTTCATCGATAGCTAGTTAACAGGGATGTAGTTTTGACTGACCACTACCTAACCTGTGTTTGTTTTGTTTTGGATACTCAGATTTCTGAAGACAATCTCGATTATCCTATTTCTGAACAAACAAGACATGCTGGCAGATAAGATTCTGGCCGGAAAGTCCAAACTCGAAGACTACTTTCCTGAGTATGCACAGTACACCGTGCCTGTGGATGGTAAATGAACTAGTGGATCTAAATTTACATTTGGATTTACATTCAGCAGACACTTTTATCCAAAGTGACTTACAAAGAGTACATTTGTCAGAAGAAGGTGAAACATTTCATTGCTGTTAATCAAAGTCAAACTCAAAGTAGCTTTATTGCCAATTCCTTCACATGGCAAGATATACAAATGAATCGAGTATGTTTCTAACCCTCCCACGGCGAAACAGATAAAGTGCACAGGCACAACAGGCAGGACAAGACATTCCTTATACTAAAAGTTCACAAAACATTCCTACAGATAAGATTAAAAAAAAGACAATGAAAATAAATCTGCAATGTGCATTGTCACAGTAGTGAGTATTGACAGTGCAAAAATACAGTAAGAAAGTCGGCAGAACAATTTTCAAGCATTTCAATTGCTAGGTTAACCATTGCTTGTATATAACATCATACAAACATGAATAATAACATTATTTTCAGTGGCGCGGGCTTATGCTGGAGGCAATTACTTGCAGCAGATCAGACTACGAGTGGAGGCGCACGTTTGCCCTCCGTATGATAGCTAATCACGAGAATTAATTGAATTTTTTGGGGACAGAGCACGTCAACAAACGTCAGTAAAAAAAGATACTAGATTTAATCATTTACATCCGTAGTCCCCAGGAAGATAACCAAAACAGAACCATTACAAAGGGACAATGTACAAATCTACAGACCCAATGCAACCGTGTAGCACGTCTGTAGGGCACCTCACAGTTCCCCCTAGCGGTGGTCCTGCTGGTCTGGCAGCCGGTAACAGGCACTTAGACTCGTCAAGTGGGAGAAAGTGTAAACGTGTGAGAGAGTGTAAACATGTGAGAGAGTGGTCATGTGACACACCGCTGGAATGATTAGATTCTAGTCTAGCTAACTAGCCTATCCTAACCATTGTGGCTAAACACAATTCAAACATATGCATGTGCCGAAATCCTTTTCGCTTCATGGAATTTACACAAACTATATATCACGTTGAACTGATCCTATATCAATCTGCAACCAAAACTGGCCGAACTAGAGGCCAAAAACCATCAAGAACAAAGAGCAAACTTCACATTTTAGAGAGAAATTATGTCTTACCTTTGTTATTTATGTCGCCAATGGTGGCTTTGGTCACATAAAACAAACATATGTGAAAAATGAATTGACTGAGCATCATTTTGAAACCTCAAACGATGTTTACAATCATGTAGGCCTATAGTAGCTGAGAGTTACACAGGGTAGTGACCAATTGCCTTCAATCTAAACATACTGTCTTTATCTCCATCTGGTGGACGTGTGATGCAATTGTGGGCTTGGTGTAATTGAGAAATTGTGTCATCACGTTTGTGTTGGCATTTTTGTCATGGAACGCATTGGATTTATTATTTGCATTTGGAGACTAACCTATTTTTTCTCCATTTCACTTCATTGGCATCAAATCTTGACCCTGATAATCAGGTTGTACCATGGCCCTACAAATATAGGAATACCAACAGATAATTTACTAGGTGATAATCACTCTAAAACAAACAGGCGAAAATAAAACCTTATCTTTCACTTAAGTTTCAGTTGGTTCCAATATTACATATTATAGCTCTGTTGTTATGAAGATATGCTCTATTTCACTTTAGGTTTGTTCTTTTGTGAGAAAACCTGAGATAGAATCCTAGCGACCAAAGAGGTTATCGTAACAAAAAATGGTGTGTCATTACATGTGTGCGTGTGCGTGCGTGCGCGCGTGCGTGCGTGTGTGTGTGTGCGTGTGTGTGTGCGTGTGTGTGTGTGTGTGTGTGTAGGTGTACCAGACCCTGGTGAGGACCCAAAGGTGACAAGAGCAAAGTTCTTCATCAGAGACGAATTTCTGGTAAATCACACACAGACACACTATTACACAGTATACAATTACTACACTCTACAACACAATGCTACAACCTACAGCACACTAGTACACCCTACAGAAGACAATTACACACTATTAAACATTATTACACACTATCACACTACTACACACCTGTAATAGACACACGCACATACCAATACACGTTACTACACACAAACACGCACAGACACATTCATATTCAATTCACAGGGAATTAAGGCTACAGTCATGTTGAGTTGTCCAGTCAGGCTACAGTCATGTTGAGTTGTCCAATCAGGCTACAGAGTCATGTTGAGTTGTCCTATCAGGATACAGAGTAATGTTGAGTTGTCCAATCAGGTTACAGAGTCATGTTGAGTTGTCCAATCAGGTTACAGAGTCATGTTGAGTTGTCCTATCAGGCTACAGAGTCATGTTGAGTTGTCCTATCAGCCTACAGTCATGTTGAGTTGTCCAATCAGGCTACAGAGTCATGTTGAGTTGTCCTATCAGGCTACATAGTCATGTTGAGTTGTCCAATCAGGTTACAGTCATGTTGAGTTGTCCTATCAGGCTACAGAGTCATGTTGAGTTGTCCTATCAGGTTACAGTCATGTTGAGTTGTCCTATCAGGCTACAGAGTCATGTTGTGTGTTTCAGCGTATCAGCACAGCCAGTGGCGATGGGAAGCACTACTGTTATCCCCACTTCACGTGCGCCGTGGACACGGAGAACATCCGCAGAGTCTTCCAGGACTGTCGAGACATCATCCAGCGCATGCACCTCCGACAGTACGAGCTCCTGTGATTGGTACCCTCGGCCGGTCACGCCCGGCGGCTTCATTGACCAATCAGGAAACAGACTGGAACGTTCTAGTTAGTCCATAACATAGACAATGTATAATTAAAGACCAATCCTATTTATATTTGTAAAATCATCTGACCGATCTGACCAATGGTTAAATATGCAGCTCCTGGTGAGAGATGCCCACTTTAAACAATGTGCCTCAAACTGAAAATACGTCACAGGTCATCCTGATAGCTCCCAACCTGTAAACCCATCCAGGTAGAGGTCAGAGGTCATCCTAATGCTCTCCAACCTGCTACCCCATCCAGGTAGAGGTCAGAGGTCATCTTAATGCTCCCCAACCTCCTAACCCACCCAGGTAGAGGTCAGAGGTCATCTTAATAATCCCCAACCTGCTAACCCACCCAGGTAGAGGTCAGAGGTCATCCCAATGCTCCCCAACCTGCGAACCCATCCAGGTAGAGGTCAGAGGTCACCCTAATGCTCTCCAACCTGCGAACCCATCCAGGTAGAGGTCAGAGGTCATCCCAATGCTCCCCAACCTGCGAACCCATCCAGGTAGAGGTCAGAGGTCATCCCAATGCTCCCCAACCTGCGAACCCATCCAGGTACAGGTCAGAGGTCACCCTAATGCTCTCCAACCCACTAACCCTTTTTGGGTAGAGGTCAGGGGTCATCCTGCAGGAACACTGAATGATGGATGGATGGACTCAAACTCTCCACTCTAAAGTTCAAAAGTGTTTTTTACAACCTTAGCATTTGATTTATAAACAAAGGGATCTATGGGTTTATTTATATAGTTAAATACAGATTAGCCCTGTTTATTTATTTGTACATAAAAGATGTAGCTTTAACAGATGCTTCATATTATACATTATATAAAATGGTGGTGTTTATTTTCAAGCATGTTTCTTACAGCTGTCAGCTGTGATTATTAGCTAACACCACTAGAGAAGGATAAATAAATAATATCACCTCAATGTTACCAGAACTCTATCATTACTTTTATCCTGTAAACTTGTTGTGTATGACATATGGCAAGTGGCAAGCACAATCCCATCCAACAACAAACATAGAACAAATATATGATAAAAACCTGGATGGTTAAATATAGTGCTAGAGGTAGAGTTTATTTTGAGGAGAAATGTAATATTCCACAGCAGGGCTGACCAAAATCAATGTTATTAAATAATTTGTCAAATTAACTAACTGTACATGTTATCAACCAACTCAACCTTCCCCATTAACTTACTGAAAATGTCCCATTAACTAACTCCCTATGTCATGTTACAAAAGAACTCCAAATGTTAAATCAGATAACACAGCATGTTATTACCTGACTCACCATGTTATTTTAACTAACTCTGTGTTATTAACTATGTCGATGTGTCATGTTAATTCCACATTTCCCGTTAACTAACATGTTGCGTTAACTAACTCGACATGTTACTCACTTACTCAACGTGTCGTGTTAAGTATTTATGTATACACGTATATATGCATTTACAGTGCAGAAAGCATAGTTTGAAAGTTCTATCCGTTATCGGTAGAGGTTTTTACATGTGCTCTCTGTGCATGTGTGCAGAGAGCATTGTGTGAAAACTCTGTCCATTATTTCATAGAACAAACCAGAATGTTGTTTATGACATGCAGAATGTTTGTCTCTTGGCATGATAGTGTCCCCTATTTTTGCCAAAGGTACAGTTAGCAGCTCTAAATTGTAGTTGGAACTCAACTGTTAAATGTAAGAGGTATGGTAAGCTTGAAACTCAATTTGGAGGAACCGGCCAGGCTAAGCTAGATTTTTAAAGTATCCAATCGAAAAAAAAATCCAACCCCTCATTTCCGGCCTCCCTCCAAAGCCGCTCCCCCAAAACACTTGACTAGCTGGCTAGCTTTAGCAATAGGTCTGCCTAGCCTTGTGGAAGACTCACATGAGTCAAGCGCCAGGTAGGTAGGTAGGTAGACAGACAGACAGGTAGGCCTTCCATTTATTTAATTTGGGCCAAGCTAAATGCTTGGATGGGTTGAGTACAGACCTGCAACAGCCACAGATACCAGATTTATTTTCCTTTTTTGTCAGAGCATTTGCTTGCTTTTGGGACGTAAAGAGAATTTCAACACATTTAAAAAATAAAAAAAAAGCTTTTAAAACGAATTACTTAACACAGCGCTAAATATAAACGGTACAGTTAGCTACTATTTTGTAGTTGAAACTCAACTGTTAAATGTAAACTTACAGTTAGCAGCGCTAACATGAAATGAGGCGCTTTATTAGTTTGTATGTCTTTACTCATAAATTTGAAAAGTAATTTCATCTTTTCTTTCTTTGTCGCGTTACATTTGCTTTTCATCCTTCTCCTTTAAGAAAGACATATGTTGGCATCTGTGTTTTAGGAAAGGGTTTTATAGGCTACTGTGTGGGAGTTTTGATGTTTTGATGAACTACTTATGTAGCACTAGAATATTCAAACCTGGTGTAAAGATACAACATGCTATCCCTCTAGTGGTTGCTTGGTTTCTTACTCGCATATTTCTGTGGGACAGTTTTTCTAAATCAAATTGGTGAATGGGATTTCTTTTTTATCTTAACAACAGCAAATTGTACTGTAAATCTTATCCCCAGACACTGCGCTGAATAAAGAGGTTTCTGTACAATACACCTGTATCTAACCCTAACCACTGTATCTAACCCTTATCCTACCTGTGGTCGACTAAGCTAAATGGAGCTGTATATATTTATATGTATATTTAAGATAAAAATATATACATATAACTAAATGGAGCAGTCATAGAGCTACAATTTGGGATCATTTTAAAGTGTGTTTATCAACTTTTCATGGTTTGTACAGAATTCTATAATTATTTATATCTACTGTGTGCTCTTTTATAATGTGAAGCGTTGACCTCTGAACTCTGTGCCTTTCCTTCATGGCGGTTGGTATAACTACAAGGTAAATTACCCGTATGAACCACAGAAGAGTCCAAACATAGTTTTTTAGTAATGCTTTGTGGGATAGACTTAAGTTACCTAAATAAATACATGAAAGCTTGCATTTTTCTTCATTTTACCGCTGATATGTTTACCAAATTTTGAGCATTGCTGGGTGTAGTGTGTGTGTGTGTTTGTAAACCTACTAATATCTATACTAGTGTATATTCAGTCTAGCTACTGGTTCAGTCGAGTTGATGATACCAGAATGACTAGCTTTCAAGATGGCAAAGAAGTGTAGCCACAGATGAAGAGAAAACATTTAATCACAGCTAAATTCCAGTTAAGCTAAAGTGTAAATGTCCAGTTATTCACATTACTAAATTAGGTTCAGATTTTCTACCATACATGTTCACAGTCAGGGGTGCCACAAGATGTAGCAATCATTGCCACACAGTGACATTAAACAGTGAAAGCTTACATGGCACATACACACACATGTAGCATATGGTACATGGTACAGAAACTACAAGGGAACCATTGTCAATACTGTAGCATATGGTACATGGTACAGAAACTACAAGGGAACCATTGTCAATACTGTAGCATTTGGTACATGGTGCACAAACTACTTGGGAACCATTATCAATACTGTAACATTTGGTACATGGTGCAGAAACTACTATAGAACCATTATCAATACTGTAGCATTTGGTACATGGTGCACAAACTACTTGAGAACCATTATCAATACTGTAACATTTGGTACATGGTGCAGAAACTACTACAGAACCATTGTCAATACTGTAGCATCTGGTAAATGATGCAGAAACCACGAGGGAACCATTATCAATACTGTAGCATTTGGTACATGGTGCAGAAACTACGAGATAACCTTTACCAATACTAGCATTTGGTACATGGTGCAGAAACTAGAGAGAAAAATGAATCAATACTAGCATTCGGTACATGATGCAGAAACTACTACAGAGAAAAATGTATCAATACTAGCGTAAGTTTCAGGGTGCAGAAACTATAAGAGGACTACTGATCAATGCTAGCATTCGGCTGCTGCCATGGCTGCTGAGCCATTGACTTCCATCCATGCGGCCTTATGTTGTTTCAAGACACTCCTTAAATTATTAAATTGCCGACGCTCTGGTCGGTTGCTCTGAAACACCTGACGGAACAGCATCGAAATGGCCCGACAGCCGGCTTTCTGATGCCGCTCGCAATTGTAATTCAGTGTATAAAGTATATAGTATAGTATAAAGATAATTCGACTGAATGGATGGAACATCTCTTCTGTTGCCCAGCTGTGCGCACCCTTGTTCACCAGGATGTGGACGGTGAACGGGTGTATACTGGTGAACACTAGCGTGCGAGAGAAGTTTCCGACAAAAAAAAAAAAAAAGCACAGTAGTAGTGAGATGAGTACCGACTGTAGTACTGAGAATAGTACTAGGACGAGTACTAAGAATAGTACTCCTCAATGCAGTGTCTTCACGGTTATCCAGCAGAGGGTTCTCCCTCTGGCCCAGATGGGTCCTACAGTACTGCTGCAGAACTCCCTGTACTGGAGTTTAGAGTCTAGTTCTGGACTTTTGTTCTTCACAGTCGTGTGTCGCTCCGTCACCTTCCAAGTAAAGTCCAGTTTGATGTCTCTACGATTCTTTGGTTGGGAATCCGTTTCCTCGGGCGCGGCGTCATGGCGTCAGGGCGCGGCGTCCTGGCCCGGCTCGGTGTCAGACACTTGGTCAGTAGGTACGTCGCGTCCATTTGATGAGAGTCTCCGGGGAGCGGTAGAGGAAGATGAGTTTAGCGTAGAGCTCTTCCTCCAGCTCCAGTTCTCCCGTTTCCCTCACCTTGAAGATAAACCAGGCATTCAGATAAACACAACGCCAATGAGATTAATACAATAACAATCAACCAATGAGATTAATACAACAATCAACCAATCAGATTATACCATCACAATCAACCAACCAATCAGATTATACCATAACAACCAATCAATCAGTTGGACAATCAACTAATCAGATGAGTGATTATCTGTTTAAAAAATACAGACAGACAGACATACTTTATTAATCCCTGAGGGAAATTGTCTTAATAAATATAATATCGATTGATAATTACATTGAAGTCTTTTTGAAAAACAAATGTTGGTTAGATTGAAATTTGGAATTGAGCAGATATAACAGATCTAAACATGGGCTATGTGTACAGCATGTTGAAGCCCATGTTAAGCCTACCAGGAAGATGTCTGTGCAGAGTTTGAGGATTCGGTCCACGCATGGCAGCTCCTCGAACATGAGCGAGTGGCTGATGCCGCTGAAGAACTCCCGCACGAACTTCCCAATCACCAACACCACCGACGCATAGAGGCCCATGATACTGCACACACACACGCACACGCACACACATCACCACTACTGACCTACAGTCCCATGATACTGCACACACAGTGGGACTGGAAATTACAAACCAAAACCACCATGACCAGAAGGTAAACAGTATATTATACAATCAACAGTTAAATGATTATAGAGACTGTATATATGTGTGTGTGTGTGTGTGTTTACCCATATCCTGCGAGGAAACCTAGACTGGGTGGGCTGACTTTATCACTGAAGACAAACAGCTCAAGTCCCGCCCGCCGGCTGCCAGTCACAGAAGCGGGGTTTCTGATTGGTGCTAAGCTGTGGGCGGGCTGGTCCACAATCCACCACTCCTGCACCTCTCCACTCCGGCTGGTCGACCGCTCCAACGCCAGCTGGATGTCCTTATAGCTGTCCTCTGATTGGACGGAGAGGCAGACAGGGAGTGAGTGAGCGGGCATGTGTGTGTGCGTGCATGTGATAGTGATTTTGTGTGTGTGTGTGTGTGTGTGTGCTCGTACCTGTGTAAAGTTGTTCGATTGGCTTGGCATTTGAGTCACTGGGAGCGCGCATGAAACAAGGAAACACCTGGCCTATAACTCTGTAGACACACACACACACACACACACAGAATTACTCTCCATTTGTCTTCCATCAGCCCCCCTCCTCCCCCTCCTCCCCCTCCTTACACAGGTGTGGAGGTGTTTCCAGATAGCAGGTGTATCAGGTTCAGTCTGGTCTCGTCATCCAGGTAGGTCACATGTTTACCAGACGCCAGCTCAGCCTTGGCTCCCAAACTAAGGTTCCTGGTCAACACAAATACAGTAGTAGAATTAGCAGTACTTGTAGCAGTAGTACTGCTAGTATAAATACTCTTGTATAATCCAGGAGATGGGCAACACAAAGTCTTCCCCTTGGCCAGGTTCAGTAGTACTTGTAGAAGTAGTAGTTAGCTTTGGGCCGGTGTAACAGAATTCAACTCAATTATCAATTTCGATAATTAGTCACACTCAGAACCATAACGATATATCGACCTCTACCACCAGATGGCACGCGTGCGTCCATGATGCAGCTGCTGAGAAGTGGAACAGTGTGCAGTGCCTTTTTTCTGGCAGTATGGTGGTAAATTGGCAGTGATTGGTGGTAAATTAGTGGAAAAATGGTGGTACTTTGTGTGCAAAAGAATAAAGTTGGCAGAAAATTGGTGGTAAATTAGCAGTAAATTGGTTGTAAATTGTGTTCAAAAAAAAAATCTGCAGTAAATTATCGGCAAATTGGTGGTAAATCACCAAACTGCGGGGATACTTTCCACTTTCAGCGCGAAAAAGAAAAAGATTTTTGAACATGAAACAGCCCAACCTTCATCGCAGCAGCAGTATAAGTACCTCTGTATGGTCCAAGAGATGGTCAATGGGAAGTCTTCGTCATGGCCCAGGACCTGGCTCAGGTACTGCCTGCTGGGGGGGCTGATGGTCCACAGAGAGTTACTGCTGCCCTCCAGCTCTGCTACAGTCACATCCTCCTTGGTGTACGCCTCGAAGAACTGCAATGCATTCTGGGAAAAACAGATAGGATAGGATAGGCCAAAACTTTATTAATCGCCTAAGGGAAATTGGGTCACCATAGCAGCCAGGGTACATATAAATATAAATACAATACAAAAATATACATGAAATAAATAAAACAAAAAATAATAAAAATGAATAAATAACCAAATAAATAAACACAAAAAATGCAGTGTTGTAGACAGGCAAATTTTTTAAATACAATACAGCAGTGACAGGTTGATGTAATCCAGAACTGTGATGGTGGATCACCTCATGAGCCACTGCTCATTTAAACGGAATCAAAAATGGATACCTTTTTTTCCTTTTGCAGTGCGGTAAGAAAAATACATTGCGCCCCAGTCCTAGTTACAGAGTTACTATAAAGTGACAGTTACAGGGGTGTAACCGTAAAGTGAAGTGGAGGAGTGAAGCTGCGGGGGAGGTTACTAAGGGTGTAGCTATAAAGTGATGAAGTGTTGAAACTTGTAAACAATGGTGAAACAGTAAGTGATGAAATGGTGAGGGTTGGTACTTCATTTGTATCAACTGATGAAGGCGTGACGTTGCTTACAGGGGTGTAACTGTATAGACTGATGAAGGCGTGGTAGTCTTCCTCATTCAGGTCTTTCAGTTGGTTTTGCTGAGCACTCATGGTGAAGATGGGCTGGGGAAGGAAACCACAAGTACGACAATGTTATGAATGTTACATTTTGAATGTTATCATGTTGTGAATGCCACTGTTATGCTTTAGAAATAGAAATGCTAGCTAGCTTTAGAAATGGTAGTAGCTCAGTAGGTAGAGCGGGTGGACAGAGCGGGTCGTCCACCGACCGTGGGATCGGCGGTTCGATCCCCTTGATCCCCCTCCTCCAACTGTCCACATGTCGAACCCCACAAATGTACTGATTCTAAGTCGCTTTGGGCAAAAGCGTCTGCTAAACGCCCCTCTTTAGTATGTTCTGAATGTCGTTATGTTATAAATAACATTCATATTATGTTATGAATTGTCATACTTGAATGTTATTGTGTCGGGACTGTTACTATGTTCCATAACATGTAATCACGTTGCAGAACCCTCCCAGGGTGACGATACGAGTGTGTTTACCAACCTGGTAGCCTCCCAGGGTGATGGTGAGGGAGACGTCCAGAGGTTTGTTGACCACGCCGGCCACTGACTTGACCAGCGACATGAAGAGCAGCGGGAACCACACGATGCAGATGAGCAGCAGCACGATGAGACCTCCCATGCCGTACTTCACCACCCTCTTCTTCTTCTGTCCCCTGGGCTGAGGGTAGCGCTGTGGATGATGCACACAAACATGTGTGATACAACACATAAACTCAGACAGAGACATACATTACACACACACATACAGGCTGGACAGAGGGTACAACTCTGTCTGCCTCCTCGCCAAGAGGTACCTTAGCGAGGACGGGAGCGCAACACTGCCCCCTAGTGACTGACCTAACTCACACAATAGTCTGGTTTGGCTGAAGGATGTGTTTTATGCAAACAAGTAGGACACATCCAATGCATGCACTAATTGGAAAGCAACACAACACACTGACATTGCCTTTATAACAGACAGACAGACAGACATGCTAGGGGTGCGCTGTGGGCCGTACTCTCTCAGACTCCCTCCAGCACTTGAGGACGAAGGTGTGAGCGTAGATGTCTTCCACACAGATCCAGGAGGACAGAGACAGGGTGGTGTCGGTCCAAACCCAGTCCATGACGGCGCGCAACTCCGTCAGGAACGGGACCATGCGGAACCTGGACCACAGAGGAGTTTTAATGTCTGCTGGACGAGTGTGAAGGAACCTGGACCACAAAGGAGCTTCAGTGTCTGCTGAAACCAGCCTCACTATTTTCTAATAGAAGGAAGTATTGCCTCAGAAGTGTTTTATATGTATTTTCTTTGTGTTTCCTGGAATAACAGCATTTGCTCCACACACGTGTTGTGTATTTTCTCATATAACTGAGTGCTGCGTCACAAGTATACCCTCACCAGTATCATAGTACTCTCACCAGTACGATAGTACCCTCGCCAGTATCACCAGTACTTCCATTAACAGTGCCCTGGTACCCTCACCTGTACCGTGCATGTGTTTGTGTGTTGTCTGTTTGTGTGCTTACCCCTGGAATAGGAAGAGGTTGAGGTAGTTGTGACTCTTGGTGAGAAAGTTTCCCAGGACTCTGGTTGGGTAACCAGAGCGGATCTGATAGGCTGACAGCCCAAAATACACACACTTGACAAAGTACCAGAGCTGGGCCACGCTGTTGTGGTTGAATCTCCTGGAAAGACAGCGAAATGAGAGAGGAAGAGACGTGAGGAAGAGCAGGAGAACGAAGAGGAGGAGGGGGCTTCAGGCTTATCAAAACTCGGTCCAAACAGAGTCAATGTTAATTGTAAGATGAAGTGTTCTAGGAAAGAGTAGTAGGGATGGGTATAGTAAGGGAATAGTAGGGGAGGAGTAGAGCATGGGTCAAGTGGGGTATATTAGGGGTGGGGTACAATAGGGGTGGGGTCCAGTAGAGGCAGGGTATAGTAGGGGTGGAGTACCTGTCGGTTACAGATGGAAGGATGAAGAACATCCAAAAGTGGATTCCAAACACCAGAATCACCTGGAATACCAACTTCCCCACAACCGTCTTCCTCAAATACAGAGCCCTGTCTATCACCATGGTACCTGCAGACGGACAGACGGACAGACTGTCAGACGACAGACAGAGACAAATACAGAGCCCTGTCTATCAATATGCTGCCTGCAGACAGACAGACAGACAGACAGACAGACAGACAGACAGACAGACAGACAGACAGACAGACAGACAGACAGACAGACAGAAAGGCATGCAGGCAGGCAGATGGATAGACAGAAAGACTTACCAAACTGAATGAGAACCATGACCAGAAAGGCTTCTGGAACTTGATCCTCTGACAGAGAGGAAGTGATGTCGGCAGCAGCAGAATGTTTCTGGGGACGAGAGGACGAATGAAAACAGAAGAACTCACCCCAACTAAACAAACTAACCCCAGCTAAACAAACCTGTAAAAACATAAATACAAATTAGTGGGAAAAGGGCAGGACAACTGAAGTGGGTAATTATTGTCTTATGTCTGTCCTCAACTCCCTATTCAAGATACTTGAGATATAATCAAGATATAAGAGTGACAATCAGAGGGATTAGGAGGCCACATTCCATCCCCACTTGCACCCACCTTTTTGATTATATAATAAGACATTCCATTCAAGATAAAGGCAATGGAGGAAATTACACTGGAATGGAACGATCTGGAGATGGCTTTTGAAACAGTAGACTATTTTGTTCATGAAACTTTGCGGGCTAAGTGAGTCAAAAGACGCATTCAAATCTTATACATATCACAAGTGTGCAATTTAGGAGAGGTAATATAAGATTACAGATGACATTTAGTGTTCCCCAGGGGTCGATTTTCGGCCATCTTTCATTTTTGATTCATCAAAAAGTACTTCATTCACATCACTGATGGACAGGTCACAGCATAACATCAAAACCTAAAGTCACTTATCTAAAACAGGTCATGTATCACATTCAAACCTAATGTCGCTAGTAGACAAGTCACAGTATCACATTGAAACCTCACCTAATGTTACACGTCTCAGAGCCCAGCCGTTTGAACTGGCCGGTATAATACATAATCTTATGTATGATGTTATTAATACATCAGCTACTGGTTCCGTGATGTGCCGTATTGACACAGGGCATCAGTAACATAACCACTTCACCCGCACTGGCGCCAGGTCATGTAGTGTTCCCAGGCTAAATAACAATGTAAGACACTCCTTTTTCTATAGTGTTATTGCACTATGGAAGGATCCCCCGCTGTGTATAAAACAGAGCCCCAGAGAGAGCCATACAAGAACAGGATGAGAGAGACAGAGCCCCCGCAGAGAGCTCTACAAGAGCAGAGAGCGTCTCTAGAGCTTGGTGCATCCTTTATAGCTGCATTTCACACTGCCATCAAAGTTGTACTCATTCGTGTACATCTATGATGGACGTGAACATCTAGGATGTGATGTGTACATCTTGTAATGTATATGGTTTCAACATCGAGGTCCACTTTGGGAATAAGTGTTCAACAATTTTAAGTGCTTAAACCTAACCTTACCCTTACCCTTACCTATCTGTCTGTCTGTCTATCTATCTGTATACCTCTGACCCTAACCACTGAGATGTTTTCCATTTGGTAACCCGAAATCAAGGGGAGAAGGAAGACAGAGGGACCCCTCATCCCAGCGATGGTGAGGAGTGTGATGGGTGCCACAGTGATGGTGTGATGGTGTGACTTTTACCCCGAAGGCCCAGAACCCAAAGACAATAATGATGAAGTCTATGGTGTCCGCAAGGAACATGGCCACGTAGACATCAGACACGGCGCTGTACTCTGGTTGGACGAGGGCTTTGAAGAAGTCACGGATTGGTCCGTATAACATCACGCCCCTGAGGAGAGACACACACACATATATATTATAATAACAGCGCATGATATATAATATGAATATTATGCCCCTATATTATAATGTTAACTCCAATGCATCCTTAAAGCCAACAGACTGGTCTCGTTGGACCTCACCTGTGTACGGAGTAGTTTTTGGATCTGATGAACGCCTCTTTCAGTTTCTCCAGGAATAGATCAGACTTGCTGGGCTGAGAACACACACTACCTACACACAAACACACACACATGCACACACACACACACACACACGCAGGGGAGTCGTGAGTCTTGTGTGAACCCTTGAGATAGATTGTGTGTGACTCTTGTGTTAACGTAAACACAGGAGCACACCAGACCTTCTCCAACCCTGTACCACTACATCTACACATGCTTCCCCAACCCTGTACCACTACATCTACACATGCTTCTCCAACCCGGGACCAAAAAAAAAACCTGGATCAGGAGAGCCAGATTAGCAAACTCTAATCAGTAAACCATCCCAGTGTAGGTGTTGAACAGCTGAAGGACCCGGGCCCTGTACAATAACACTCTAGAACCTACTGTTGTTGGTGAGGGCAGCCCACGCTAAGGTTAGGTTAGCTTGACTAAATCAGCACAGGATTGTGGAAGAACCAATCCCAAACCAAAATCATTGAAGATGCTCAATCGGCCCTCCAACAAATCCACAGTGGCTCTCCCTTCACAGCTCACTTGCGAGTGTCTGTATGTTTCTGCATTTGAGTTTTTAGACCTTCTGGGGAGCCCAAGACGGAGGTGGTGGCCTTCACTTCTTCAGGAGGCGCTGGAGGTTCGTCCAAGCTAGGCGAGGGACCTGGTCCGGTGTCCTGATGGGCAGAGTTCTGATCCCAGAGACCATGGCACTGTAGGACCCAAAAGACCCAATATATAAATGACCTAGGAGAACATTATGCAACATACATATATACACAGTCAACTGAAGTTTAAAATGTATTTTAAACTTCAAATGTAAATATTAATTACTACATAGCACAGCATAAGAAGGGTATGAATCGAATGTCAAATATAATGTTACATTCTCACACAAACGCATGCTAGATTATGAGAAACATTACAAAGGCTTCTCTGCATGTACCTTGAGGATGGACCTGTGGAAGAAGAGAGCGAGCAGCTGCAGAAGGTCATAGAGGACGTATCCATCCTTCTTCTCCACCCCCAGGATGTTGGGTGGGTGGAACGGCTTGGAGCGATCCAGCTCCATCTTCTGATTAAATGGAAAAAACCCGAACTGGAAAAAGTACTTTATAACGATGGTAACCTAGAACACAAAGCAAGCAAGGGAGAATCAGGTCAGACAGACAGACAGAGAGACAGATGTACTTAATGATCCCTGAGGGTAATTGCATATAGAGGTCATGTTTGAATCGGTTCAATCATTCATTTACTACTCAATCAAATACTACTAAATACTACAGTTTTTATTCTATAATATACAGTATACTACTCCCCTATTTGTTTTAGATTTCAGTGTGATTTCAGTGTGTCTGTGATTTCACACCTCCTTCACTACGCTTTGAACCTCAATCAAAGCAAATCATATGAGGTCTGTTTACACTCTCAGGTGTACCTCAGTTCGATAGATCTGCCACCGTACCTCAGTGTAGATGATGGCCGTCATCCAGAACCTCTTGCTGGGCCGGGGGACAGACAGCATGGCCCAGAGGAAGACACACACGGGCAGCGGGAGGGTGAGACAGCTGGCCGAGACCATGTGGTTCAGCACCATCACCAGGTAGCACACCATCTCTGACCTGAAGACGGTAACTTTAGAAAGTTACACCACCTTCGACCTGACGACCATAACCATGCCAAGTTAACAGTGGGTCAGTCTAGATACTGGCAGATTACCTGGCAACCAGGATGTTGTACAGGGCATAGCAGAGCTGCAACAGCTGTGGCTGGTTACCAGAGAAACGATCTGATGCTTCCAGTTCCTCGTTGTAGAACATTCTGCATATAAGGGAGTCAGGGTCAGTTAAGACTGCTTGAGTGATTACGACTGCGTGTGTGTGTGTGTGTGTGTGTGTGTGTGTGTGTGTGTGTGTGTGTGTGTGTGTGTGTGTGTGTATGTGTGTCTGTGTATGCGTGTGTGCGTGCGTGCGTGCGTGTGTGCCTTTGACCGTGCGTGTACCTGTTCTTCAGCAGGTCATTGGCTGTCAGCTCCTGGGGGCGGGGCTGGGGCGGAACGGAGGCGGTAGGATGTGCCTGATGAACCCCGGGGGGGGGCGGCCCCTCCGTCTTCCCCTCCACCCGGAGCCCCGCCTTGGAGCCGCCCCTGGGCTGCCTGAAGCGGAGCCCCAGGGCCTGGCTGTAGGACGGGGGCGGGACGGGGGAAGCGCAGGGGGGAGACGACGGCGAGGGCTGCGTGCAGGTGTGCAGATCCGTGTGTGTCTTGGCGGTCTGGAGTTTGTAGACCGTGCACAGTGGATGGTGGTCCAGATCCTCTGTGCTTCCCAAGGTCCTTTGGGCCAACAGAGAGAGAGAGGGAAGGAGGCGGTTGATTACGTTCACTGACGTCAGTGGGATTCCTCCAAGGTGTTACGTCACACGGTCGAGCTGACCCGAAGCGTCTGTTGAACCACGCAAAGGTTCCATGCACACCTGCACGACCCAATGGAGGGCGCCGGACCAAACTCACTGAGCGTTTACTCGGCCCGAAGCTAATCGACACAGGGGTCGTCGTGCGGCAGCATTTAATGAAAAAGTATGTCAAAATATTGAGGCGTACTGATGGCATCTGTGATTTAAAATTAATTCATGAATAAAAAGAAGAGGGGTGGAAAGAATAATGTGAAATAATAATCTGAAATAAGGTAAAATGATAGTAATAGTAAGTAGTATAAAATGAGAGAGGGCGACTAACCTGCTTCCTTCTAGTGACGAAGAGGAGGATGAGGAGTGGATTCGGTCCATTCTGGACAGTTTTGGACGAACACATGGCCTCGCTTTCGTCACTGGCTGTCCCAGAGAGTGTCTGGTTTGAATTCCAACTGATGATGCCTGTTGGACGTCCGGTTTAATTGGGATCTCTGCTGCTGTGTCTTCTCCCACAGTCTCTGTTCCTGGAACACCATCTTCTCCTAAATCACTGTCCATTCCAGGAAAAACGTCTCTGAATGTCCCTGATGTTTGCGGTGAGTCAACTTTTAAACCGTCGCTTTCCAAAGTCCCATCCTGTGAAGCAGCCATCTTGGGTTTACTCTGAGACGCACTCGTTAAACACGTTTTCGACTCAATGTCTACAAGTGTCCTGTGATGTTGTGACGCTTGCTCTCCTGTCTTTGGGGAACCGCACGTCACAAACACATCATCTGATTCATGGGACGCGTCCTCCTGGCCTGGGGACTCATGGGAGACGTAGTCCTGTCCCTGTGACTCGTGGGAGACGTAGTCTTGGCCCTCAGCCTGCAGACCAGATTCTTTAGATCTCCTTAACATCTGCTGTTGGTAGAACACATGGATGGTCTCCCTGGAAGGGCGGGTTCCCTAAAAGAAAAGAATCTGACTCATCATCTAGAGAGTTGATTGCATCTTGAGAGTTACTTATGTGTGTGTATGTTTATGTGTGTGTGTGTGTGTGTGTGTGTGTGTGGTTATGTGTGAATGTGTGTGTGTGTGTGTGTATGGTTATGTGTGAATGTGTGTGTGTGTGTGTGTGTATGGTTATGTGTGAATGTGTGTGTGTGTGTATGTGGTTATGTGTGAATGTGTGTGTGTGTGTATGGTTATGTGTGTGTGTGTGTGTGTGTGTGTGTGTGTGTGTGTGTGTGTACCTGGTTGGCCTGCTGTGTCAGCATACAGTGTTCGATGCGCAGCACGGTGGAGATGTTCAGGTGGCCTTGACACAGCGTCTTCAGCCACGAGTTCAGCGAGTCCAGCACAGCAGACAGCAGGACCCACCAGAACCGCAACATACTGGACACACGGCGCAGCACGTTGTCTACGTGCACGCACGCACACACATGCACACACACACACACATACACACAAACACAAACACAAACACAAACACACACACACACACACACAGTTATAACACACCCACATAGTAAGGTTAGAGAGAGAAAGTAGCATCAGGGTTAAAAAGAGAGGTGTTACACAGAGTAGGATAGGGGTAGGGAGAGAGTAGGGTTAGGGTTGGACAGAGTAGTGTTAGAGAATAAAATAAGTCCTACCAGGAACATCTTCCTCCTCTTCCTCATCCTCAGTCTGTCTGTCTTCTCCGGCTATGGACAGAGTGGGACAATTCACTTCTCTACAAGTCAAAAGGTTCACTACCGAATCCATCATTATAGTGATCAGTCAGTTATGGTTTAATTGGTTA
This sequence comes from Urophycis floridana, assembly GCA_027123135.1. NCBI lineage: Eukaryota > Metazoa > Chordata > Actinopteri > Gadiformes > Phycidae > Urophycis > Urophycis floridana. The sequence goes on along the minus strand of JAOPUI010000098.1, from coordinate 11,053,042 downwards.
TCAGTAGCTCCAGCCCCATGCGCTGTTCTCTGCTCTTACCTCCCGAGGGGGAGAGAGGGGGGGAGGGAGGGAGGGGAGGTCCTTTCTTTCTTTTGTTGCGAGCTCTCAATGCTGTCCTGGTGTCTGTCACCCAGGCATGATACACAAACTGAAACATACAACAAAATATAGTAAACAGAGAAAATATGCTCAACATACACGTCACAGTCAGCCAGGCATAGCAAAAACCGGCATATAACTGAACCTGCATCACTGAACCTACATCACTGAACACTGAACCTGCATCACTGAGCACTGAACCTGCATCACTGACCACTGAACCTCCTACATCACTAAACACTGAACCTACATCACTGAGCACTGAACCACCTACATCATTGAATCGGCATCACTGAACACTAAACCTCCTACATCACTGAACACACCTGCATCACTGAACACTAAACCTCCTACATCACTGAACACACCTGCATCACTTAACACTGAACCTCCTTCATCACTGAGCATTGAACCTGCATCACTGAGCACTGAACCTCCTACATCACTTAACACTGAACCTGTATCATTGAGCACTGAACCTCCTACATTACCCAACACACCTGCATCACTGAAGCTGCATCACTGTACACTGAACGAAACTGAGAATTTACCTGGAAAGCCGACCTATCAGGAAGCGGTTCCTCTGGTTTCTCCTCCTCCTCCTCGCTGTCTGTCTCAAACAGGTAGTAGTTCCCGCTCCTCACCACTAGGAGCAAAACACCGGTCATTGGAGAACATAAGGATCCAGAAGTCTACACGCATCAGTTATACCTCAACCTAACACGAACACTTCAACTGACATTAACACAACCCTCACCTTACAGCTAGCTAACCAGAATCGATGTGCAAGGCCATTCAAGACCTGCCCTCAATGGCCCAAATCAGGATCATTTCTGCAACTGGCTGCAAAAGTCTTAATGGCGGCATGTATAGCATGAAATCTACAGCTTCAGAATGGTTGTGTGTAAACCAATGGCTGACAGTCTAGGGTTACAACTCAGGGTTAGGGGTGATGACATGATGGGCCTTGCAACTTACTGGAGGCATGGTCTACCCAGGGTCTCCACCACTCCTTCTGGTTCCTCCCCTTCCTGTCCCCATGACCTGTACACACACGCACACACACACACACGTGCACGTGCACACGCACACACACACACACACACACACACAAGAATTATACTAATCTGGACAAATATTAGGACTGACAGGTAGTCTGACAAAAAGACAGACAGGTAGTCAGGAAGGTCGCGCAGACAGGTTGTCAGACAGACAGGTAGTAAGTCAGACAGACAGACAGACAGGTAGTATGCTTACCATCTGTATTGCTGAGCAGGCGCTGTTTTCCTCGACGAAACTTCTGCTGTCGAGATTTTATTCTCTCCATCCTTAACAAACAAGTAAATGTATGTACATATATATGAATGCAAATATAGAGAGATATTTAGTTGTAATTGTTTATGTAAACATGTGTGTGTGTGTGTGTGTGTGTGTGTGTGTCAACTGACTGTCTCTTCAGAAGGTCCATGGAGCGTTTCTCCAACTCCAGACGCTCTCGGACTGCCTTCACTGTAGCTGCTTCTATAAGCTCCGCCCCCCT
>JAOPUI010000098.1:11018429-11032044 GCA_027123135.1 Urophycis floridana | reverse complement strand
CCCCCCCCCCCCCCCCCCCCCCCCCCCCCCCCCCCCCCCCCCCCCCCCCCCCCCCCCCCCCCCCCCCCCCCCGTAAAAACAACAGCAGATGAGTCGTCTGAATTCCAGGCCTCATAAAACGTTGCAGCTGTTGACAGTCTGATGCGTTCCACCACACACATCTGTGTGTTTGTGTGCGTGTGTGTGTGTGTGTTTGTGTGTGTGTGTATAATCTTACCTTTCCAGACCAAGCTGGCGAAGAGCTCTCTCCCATGTAGAACCTGGAACACAAAGATGTTGAACAACAATAACATATACATACAGTGATCAAAAAGACAGACAGACAGGCAGATGGGCAGACAAGCAGACAGACAGATAGACAGACAGGCCAGCACACAGGCAGGCAGACAGACAGACAGACAGACAGACAGACAGACAGACAGATAATCAGATAGACAGGCAGACAGACAGACAGACAGACATACAGACAGACAGATAATCAGATAGACAGACAGGCAGACAGACAGACAGACAGATAGTCAGACAGACAGACAGACAGAGACAGACAGACAGACAGACAGACTTACAGTTGTATCCAGGCAGCAGGTTTCCTGAGCTCTCCAGGGTAGAGAGTGTCACCTGGAAGCAGATCTGCATCGAGAAGAACAGCAGGCTGAGTCCACACACGACCTTCACCACACGCCCTGCATGACCTAGGAAACACACACACACACATGCCCTGTGTTACCTAGGAAACACACGCACAAGCCCTGCGTTACAAAGGGAACACACACACACAGCGTTACCTAGAAAACGCTGAATTAGAGAAGAATTACATTAGAGAAGAATTAGATTCCATACATGCTGTTTACGTTCCATACATGTTGATATACAGTACATATGTATCGTCATGCTGCGTCTCAGCACTTTTGCACTTTGCAATATTGCACCTTCCCTACTTCCTATACTGTAACATGTATACGTCCACTGTATGTCTGGGTGTGTATTTTGCACTATTTTGTTATTGCACTATTATGTTTTTTGTTATATGTTGTCTGTTAGGATTATTGCACATTTGGAGTTTGGAGAAACGTAATTCCGATCCTCTGTGTAATTACTTGCACTAATTGTATGGTAGGATTGACAATAAAGTTCACTTTGACTTCGAAAACACACCAGCCTAACAAAATGAAATGAAGTCAAAGTCAACCCCAAAATAGGAATAATCACATATTCCCTTCAGAACAGCATAGAACAGCACATTAAAATGAAAAAAAGATGTACCACTCCACTTTCACTTCATAATAAAACAAACCACACACAAGTCCTTCAATGCAAGATCCAAGGTAATAAACACTGTTTATCGTTATATAATGGGGCAGGTCATGTGCAGGGTAAAAAACAGTTTCATGACAGACACAATACATTCCCCACAAGGCTACTTTCCCGGTTCCAAGCTAAGAATCAGAAACGCAGATAGGGTGTAAATCAAGAGTACGCTCTGTGAATAGCTCAGCTAATCCAAAAAGAATCCTTGAAAAGAAACAACATGGTCTGGAGTAGACGACGGGAAAGTTCAGTCCTAACGGCAACCACTCCGAAAAACTCCCGGAACAAACGACCAGCCGGCAGAGCGGCAGCTATGAATGTCAGGTTGGATCTTCAGGATTTCCTCATACTCCGGACCTTGTGGGTTGACCCGAGGGCCTCCGGCCAGCAGACCTTTCCCCAGCGATTGGCACTGGCAGCTCCCCGCTCGAGCGACGCCATCAGGCCGGGGTAACGCGCTGGACGTCCGTCGCTGTACAGCGGCCACCGATTTGTGAATCAAAACCCAGCGAGCGGAAGAATGCGCCTATAGTGCAGGACGACAGGGCGCTGCTTTGGTCGTCACAACGCGTGCGGCCTGCGTTACCTAGGAGAAGCACACTTGCCCTGCGTTACCTAGGAGAAGCACACTTGCCCTGCGTTACCTAGGAGAAGCACACTCGCCCCGCGTTACCTAGGAGACGGGCACTCGCCCCGCGTTACCTAGGAGACGCGCGCTCGCCCTGTGTTACCTAGGAGACACGCGCTCGCCCTGTGTTACCTAGGAAACGTACACTGGCTGTGAGTTACCTAGGAGACACACACTCACCCTGTGTTACCTAGGAGAGGTACACTCGCCCTGTGTTACCTAGGAAACACACATGGCCTGCAATATTTGATTGCTGGAAGAATAACCAAATCTTATGCACACACACAAACACACACTCACAAACACAACTGAAGTACATAGGAAACTCAGACACACAGACAAATGCCCTACGTTACCTAGGAAACGCACACACCCTGCATTATCTAGGAAACACACACACACCCATGCAAACACACACACACACACACACACACACACACACACAGCATGGGCTACCTAGGGAAGGAGAGGGGAGAGGATACAAGGAGATGATGTAGCTGCTTCTCTTATTTCCTGTTATATGGCTTCACCCTCTTCAGGGCAGGATGTGATGTGTGTTGTGTGATATGTCACCAGCTTCCTTTGCCCCCTTCAAGGCAGGATGTAATGGTTGATGTGTCATTGTCTTCCTGAAGGAGGTCTGGTCACCACCTATGCTATTCATTCTGTGTCCTGAGGAAGGATCCTTTTAGCCTAGCGGACAGCGTTGTCAAAAACACACTCCGCTTGTAAAGCTAACAACTGGGAGTAACTCTTCCGATGTTGATTAACTCTTTATGAATTGATTAGTTCTTCATGTATAGATGAAGTCTTAAGGTATTGATTAAAGCTGCTGGAGGTTAAGATTTGGGCAGAGAGAGGGCAGGAATGAGTGGAAGAGAGTAACATAGTACTTGAATAATAGGATACAATAGCTCTAATATACCTACAGTGCCTTTAACAATACTAGTATATGTATGTAATAGATAGGTATGATAAATGTGGTACTGTTAAAAATACTAGTTCATATAAGTAAGTAAGATAACGAATATTATTTGAAGTCTGAAATGTGGCAGTGCAACATTGCTAGGTTTCTTATTTTCATGGATTATACACTAATTAAAACATACTATACTATACATTCTATGATATGAATATCTTATTAAATTTATGAGTACATCTTGTTAGATGCCACAAAATTCAACAGACTGTACCTTTTATAATAATAGTAAATATATAATAGCTAGGACTGATAATACATTTATCATTTATATATATGAGACATGAGTAATAATGAGGTACCTTTATACATATACTGTATATAGAATACAATGACAGCAGTGATAAGTAGCTATGTAGCTATATATATATATATATGTAGCTATATATATATATAAAATAAAATGACAGGAGTGATAAGGATGTACCTTTAGCAGGCTCCGGGCTGGACTCTGGGAGTATGGGCAGCAGCAGGAGGATGACGAGATACACCAGAGAAAAACAGTTGTACCGCAACACGCTCGCTGGGGAGATAGGAAACAATGAGTACATCACTCTTAACAATTAACTGAACGAGCTGTTGTGGTGCAACCCACAGGCTGCCACACTGAGCAATTAAACAATTACCATATGAAATGATTAACATGTGAACTAATTCAACAGTCAACATGTTAACAAATTACCCAAGTGACATATAGATTCATTGGTCAAGTAAAGTGTTAACTAATTAAGCAATTAACATGTCCACTCATTAATCAGAACTCTGTTAGTACTGTTGCACTACCTTAGTATTATCCTACGTTGTTACTGTGGTACTACATTAGTACTGTTGTACTATCTGTAGTACTGTAGAGCTCTGTAAGTACTGTATTGTTATGGTACTGCAGTAGTTCAATAGGAGTACTGTGGTACTAACTAAGTACTATAAACCCTGTTAGTACTCTGCATGTTAACTGTAGTACTGTAGTACTAGTAACTGTAATACTCTGTTGGTACTGTAGTAAGAATACTAATGAGAGAAGTCGTCCGTAAATAATCTTGGTATTATGATTTAGTAAAAATGTAATTCTTCATTTAAAACAATTTGAAATACATGCACAATTATTATAGCCTATTGTTCCATTGAATTATTGTTATTTGACAAGAACATTTGAAGTACCATTTATTTATGGTACTTAATGTAAAAAAAACTATTTTATTTTTTCATTTATATTTATTTATGTATTTATCTATTTTCGAGAGAATACTAACTTTGATAATAGGCCTAAGTCAAACCTACCGGCCGTTAGACACGCAGGCAGCAGGACGCGGTACACCAGCCCTGAGACCATCTTGGAGCTGATCTTCACTTCAACTGGATCATCTCCATCTTCACTTAAACCATCTTCATCATCTTCACTTCAACCATCTTCATCGTCTCAACTTGAACCTTCTTCATCATTTTCACTTCAACTTGTACTGTGTGTCCTATGCGCTGAGGACCCACTCCATCCCGTAATAAACCACTATTACTATTTTAAGTACTAAACGAGACGACTGTGATAATATTAAACCAGACTATTATGATAATATTTATCGAGATAATTATGATACTACTAATCTAGACTATTATGAAAATAACAAACCAGACTATTATAAGTATTAAACGAGACTATTATGATAATATTAAACCAGACTTCTATAACCGTTAAATGGTACTATTGTGATAATATTAATCCAGAAAATGATAACTATGAAACGAGACAATAATGATCATATTAACCAGACAATTCTAAGTATTAAACGAGACTATTGATAATAATATAAAACCAAACAATTAAATATTAAAATAGACTATTGAGATAATATTGAACGAGATGGTTGAGGACGTAAATGTCCAATTAATTCAGCATTTGCTTTTAAACCACTTTAAAAATGTCTAATAATCTCTCATCATAATATAGAAACAGCCGCGTTCCCTCCCGCAAACCCATATATACACACACATATATACAGACAGATATACAGATGTGTATAAAGGCTGTAGGAGCTCTAAAGCGTCTCGTGCCTAAAGTGCGTCCAGATGTAAACTTCTCCAGAACGCGACGTGTCTTCTGAGCGCTGAGTGAAATCCAACTTGAGCCCCGAGAATCCCCCCCTAAGCCTCCGAACTCTCTCCTCCAACAACTCCTTTCCACTTTGGTTCCGAAACAAAAACGTTTGCTCTCCTCTTCGGTCCTTCGGTTATCTCAAACTTTTTCTCTTCTACTTCTCTTCTTCTTCTTCTTCTTCTCTTCTGTTTTTCTCGCTTTTTTTCGGACCCACTCCAAGCAGTAGTCCTGCGCTCGCCTCCGCCTCCAGCTGGCACGAGCGGCTGCCCCGCCTCGCTGCTCGCTGACTGACAGCGGCCTCAGTCAATAAGCGGGCTGCAGATGTTTGGAACTCAGCCAATCAGAGGACTGCAGATGTTTGGCACTCGGCCAGATACCACCGACCTCTCGACGTCATGTCCACGTTTCAGAGGAAACTAGCGAAACCCCAGACACGCACAGACGCAGACGCACGCACGCGCGCTGACTCACACACGCACGCACACACACACACACTCGCACACGCTGACGCACGCACTCAACTCGTACACACACACACACCTGTCTGCCTGTCGGTCTGCCTACCTGTATGTCTCTTTGCCCGTTTACCTGTCTGTCTGCCTACATACCTAGGCTGCTGAAACTAGCAGTAAAAGTAGTTGTACATGGAGTTACTTACACTATTAATACCAACACAGTAGTACTAGTCAAGTACTAGGATTAGTGTTAGGTTAGGCTCTAACTCTAACCCTACCTACAGGTACTAACACTGTTAATATCACTATAGCAGTATTACTCGAGTAGGCTCGACTAGGGTTAGTTTAGATTATCCTCTCATCTTAATTAAATTACTCAAACTTCTACTTGGAACTAGTAGTACCAGTACTACACTGGTACTGCTAGTAGTAGTAGTACTATTGCACTGCTGGGGCACCTCAAGTTCAAGGGGCTTACAGTCTCACCACTCGTCTCCTGTAGCAGTTTCTAACAGCAGCACCTGGTCTCCAGAGGGCGCTATGACACGTTACAACAGCAGCACCTGGTGTCCAGAGGGCGCTATGACACGTTACAACAGCAGCGCTATGACAAACTTTCATCATGAGACCTTCCTTTAATAATCCTTTGCAGGACATTTGGGTCAGAATGCATGCACACGCAAACACACTCACGCCTGTGCACACACACAAACACACACACAAATGCACATCTACACACATTGTCATAAATATATTTACCAAGATAAATGATTTCGAAGTGCATTCAAATTCACAAACAAAGCAGCTTACACAAGATTCATACAATAAAAACTTTAACATCTATAAATATATACTATATCTGACAGCTAGGACAGGATTAGCATTTCTAGTTATGTTATCTTTAATGATTTTGGAAAACCAACTGGTTGTATATGCATAATTTATTTTTGGTTAAATAGTGAATACATTTTGATGGTGAATAAAATCCCAGAAAATAACAAAATGATCAGTCGAGATTTTAAATTACAAAAAATAGGCAGCATGGTTAACCTCTAACCTTGCAATAGGGGGCGTGGTTAAACCTTAAAGTGATGCTAGGGGCGTGGTTAAACCTTAAAGTGATGCTAGGGGTGTTGTTAAACTGTAAAGTGACACTAGGGGTGTAGCTAAACTGTGAAGTGAAAAAAGGGGCGCTGTTAAACTGTAAAGTAACACTAGGGGGTGTAGCTAAACTGTAAAGTAACAAGAAGGGGCGTAGTTAAACTGTAAAGTGACAGTAGGGGGTATAGTTAAATTGTAACATGACACTAGGCGTAAATAAAGGGTAATCTGACACTAGGGGAATATCTGAGCTGTATCCTGACACTAAACGGTATCGTTAAACTAATCTGGGTCTTGGTAACAGTAAATTGACAATAGGGTCCTGACAAAAACCGTCATCTGACACCAGGGCCGATGTTAAAGATTAACCTTCCACTAGGGGGTCATAGATAAACTGTAAAGTGATAACGGGGCGTAGTTACACTGTAACCTGACAACAGGTGGCGTAGTTACACTGTAACCTCGCAGCAGGGGGCATAGTTAAACTGTAACCTGACAGCAGGGGGCGTAGTTACACTGTAACCTGACAGCAGGGGGCGTAGTTAAACTGTAACCTGACAGCAGGAAGAATAGTTACACTGTAACCCGACAGCAGGGGGCGTGGGTCAACAGTAACTCGAAAATAGAGTCCTGGCAAAACCATAATCTGACACCAGGGTCGTGGTTAAACAGTAACCTGCCATTAGGGGCGTGGTTAAACAGTAACCTGCCATTAGGGGGCGTGGTTGAATTGTAACCTGACGAGAGGGTCATGGCTAAACTGTACCCTGATACTAGGGGCGTGATTATACTGTAGCCTGACGCTAAGGGTTTGGGTAAGCTGTAACCAGTCACGAGGGGGCGTGGTCACATTGTAACATAGACACCAGGGGGGCGTGGTGTACCGGTAGCCTGACACTAGGGGGGCGTGGTTAAACTGTAGCCCGTAACTAGGGGGCGTGGTTCAACGGGGGGGAGTAGAGGGTCAGAACCAGGTTAACGGATAACTACTTATACAAAGGTCCCACGGAAGTTTGCATTCTTTCATAAGCGTGTACATTTGAGGATCGACTCTATATTACGTGAGTAGGGAAAGTAAAACAAAATGGAGGGTGACTTCTTCTCTAGAAACTCCACGGTGACCCGTCACCCCTCTACAACCGCTACGGTCACTGTGGCGTGCGTCTTTGTGCAGTGTGTCCGCGTGTGCTAATGTGAAGCAGAGAAACACTTTGTAGATACATAGAGACATGTGCATATACAAGTAAGCATGCGTGTGCTTTTAAGTGTTCATGTTTGACCAGGAAGTGCTATAGAAACCATGTTCCCCTGTCGTCCTTTCCCATGATGTCACAGTGAGTCTTCATTCCTGCAATAGAAAAACGACGTGTTGAACTGCAATCAATGAACTAACACACAAACAGATAGAATCACATATCTTCATATACCCAGTGCTATGTTGGCCCCTATAGTCCGGTATACACAGTACTAAGTTGGCCCCTATAGTCCTGTATACCCAGTACTATGTTGGCCCCTATAGTCCTGTATACCCAGTACTATGTTGGCCCCTATAGTCCTGTATACACAGTGCTATGTTGGCCCCTATAGTCCTGTGAACACAGTACTAAGTTGGCCCCTATAGTCCTGTATACCCAGTGCTATGTTGGCCCCTATAGACCTGTGAACACAGTACTATGTTGGACCCTATAGTCCTGTATACACAGTGTTATGTTGGCCCCTATAGTCCTGTATACCCAGTACTATGTTGGCCCCTGTAGTCCTGTATACACAGTGCTATGTTGGCCCCTATAGTCCTGTGAACACAGTGCTATGTTGGCCCCTATAGCCCTGTATACCCAGTACTATGTGGGGCCCTATAGTCCTGTGAACGCGGTAGTATCTTGGCCCCTATAGTCACCTAGCATCTACCCACTGATGAATGTAAAGTAACTACTGGACCAGTAGAATGCACTGTTAGCAATAGCTTGGAGAAATGCTAGTACCATGGACTCATAGTGTAAAAGACTATCAGCAAAGCTTGGACTCCTAGCATAGCATAGACACTAAGCATAGCATGGATTCTTAAAATAACATGGACTCTTAGCATAGCATATTTTGCATGCAGCGATTAATGTAGCCTTTTGTATCAGCAGAAGCGCAGCAGGGAAAGCAGAAGCTAAACAGCAGCCAATTGAACAGCAATAGGGCGTGGCTAGTCCCAGTTACCTGTGATGTCATCAAGGTAGAGGATGCTCTGAGGAGACCTCAGTCTCTTTATGGACGGTTACCTTGGTTACTGACAACTCAGGATGCTGCTGTCTAGCTTCTAGGATAGCCTGAGCTAAGGCCTTTCTCACATGGAGAGAGACAGAGAGACACAGAGAAAGAGAGAGCGAGAGAGAGAGAGAGAGAGAGAGAGAGAGAGAGAGAGAGAGAGGGAGAGAAAGAGAGAAAGAGAGAGAGAGAGAGAGATAGGGAAAGTGGATAATTGGAAAGTGGATAAAAAAACCACGCGGCCGATCTGAACACAGACGGCGCTGCCTGGCGCAGCCCTAATTGCCAGGGAGGGCCGTGCCTTTCCTCTGCCATTCTGAGGATGGTGCACTGTCATTAGGAGGGGAATTACTGTCATTCCTCCCTGCTACAAGTATTCATTTGATTAACAGATGCTGCTCAATGCCAAATGGGTCATTACACCAACTAAACTGTTGCTGTTTGGTTGGTGTGTGTGTGTGTTAGTTAACTCGATGCGATATCTATGGGTGCATATGAATCTGTGTGTGTGTGTGTGTGTGTGTACATATATGTGTGAATATCTTCGCACACACTCGGCGACAGTGTAAGGGGTATTTGTTTCAACATGAAAAAATGTGTGTGTTTGTGTGTGTGTGTGTGTGTGTGTGTGTGTGTGTGCGCTTGCGTGTGCGTGTGTGTGTGTGTGTGTGTGTAACTGACTGTGTGTTCTCACCACAGCTGAGTTCATCCTCTCCGTGATCACAGTCCAGCTCTCCATCACACAGAGCTGACCTGCTGATGCAGTGAGACGAGCCTCCACAGCGAAACTTCCCCGCACAGCTCAGACCCACTGGAATACAACCCAAAGTTTCAGAACCACTGCAATACAACCCAAAGGTTCAGACCCACTGCAATACAACCCAATGGTTCAGAACCACTGGAATACAACCCAGAGGTTCAGACCCACTGGAATACAACCCAAAGGTTCAGAACCACTGCAATACAACCCAACGGTTCAGAACCCACCGACACAGTTCAGACCCACTGTGATACATATCACACTTTCCTCAATCCTCACAGCTCAGACACATAAAATACAAACCAATCCCCTCATCTTTGATTACAACCCAAATCACAGGGTTTTAGACCAGGTGAAATACAAATCATAGGTTCAATACCCATCCACTCAATTTTGACCCACCAAGGGAACATCATATGGTCAGAACCCATCCCCACAGCTCTGAGTAGGAAAGCTATTGAGTGAGGAAACATAAGGGGAAACATAATTATCTGTTCCTTTAATGTTTGATTGACTCAGATCTGTTTCAAACGGATCTTTTGTAATTGTAGTAGTTTGTTTACGTGTTCCACAAAAGGGTCTGGTAGGCCTTGAGTCATGGAAGCCAACATTAAGCTGAGATAGCCATCTTATCAGCCGCCCATGTAAGCTGTGTGCGTAGGTATCTACAGTAAACCAACACCGTTTGACACCCCACCACAGAGCCCCATTCAGCCGCATCACATCTGACACTTGCAGGGGGCCGAGAGGGGGAGGTTTGCAGTCTGCACCGTGCGTGACGTTGCTCCAACAACAGAGGCCTCACCATCAAGTATTGATGCAGCAGGGGGAGGCGGGAGGCGGGGGTCCGAGCGTAACCATGGTACCGCACCATGGTACCGCATCACGGTACCACAGCATTGTACCACACCATAGTACCACACCACGGTACCACACCACGGTACCACACCATGGAACCACACCATGGTACCACAGCATGGTACCACACCATGGTACCACAGCATGGAACCACACCATGGAACCACCATGGAACAACACCATAGTACCACACCACGGTACCACACCGTGGTACCACAGCATGGTACCACCATGGAACCACACCATGGAACCACACCATGGTACCACAGCATGGTACCACAGCATGGAACCACACCATGGTACCACACCACGGTACCACCATGGAACCACACCATAGTACCACACCATGGTACCACTGTGGAACCACACCATGGTACCACACCATGGTACCACACCACAGAACCACACCATGGTACCACACCATGGAACCACACCGTGGTACCACAGCATGGTACCACAGCATGGTACCACACCATGGTGCCGCAGCATGGTACCGCACCATGGTACCACAGCACGGTACCACACCATGGAACCACACCGTGGTACCACAGCATGGAACCACCATGGAACAACACCATAGTACCACACCATGGTACCACACCACGGTACCACACCATGGAACCACACCGTGGTACCACAGCATGGTACCACCATGGAACCACACCATGGAACCACATCATGGTACCACAGCATGGTACCACACCATGGTACCGCAGCATGGTACCACAGCATGGTACCACACCACGGTACCACCATGGTACCACACCACGGTACCACAGCAGCACTCACCTCCGAGGCCAATGGCCAGAATGAGAACGAGCCCCACGATCACGCCGGCACCGATCAGGAGCTCGGTCTGGTGAGCCAGGAGCCTGGCCTTCCACGTTTTATCATCGGCCAGGTCATCCTCTGGAGGGGCCCCGGGCACCATGGAGGGAGGATGGATGGATGATGGATGATGGATGATGGAGGATGGATGGATGAGGAAAATGAGAGAAGGAAGGACCATGATGAGGCAGACAAATATGTGGATGGCTCGATGTTGCTTATGTTTGTGAATGAATGAATTCATGCATGCTCACAAAAAGGCAAGTGACGGCCAAAGCCTAATATCCAACCGACTAGACTTTGGGACTTAGTATTTTTCAATCCACCACACAACATGGGTTTTGCGGGTGGAAATTAAACAAGAGATGAAATCGACAACAGCGCCGTCTGTGGGACAAGGCGGGTTATTACAATCACAGTTAGTGAGCCAAGCTCCGTTTGAGCCTGGCCTCTGACGTGGTCGTGCAGTAGTGTTTGGTTACTTTTTGAAGACTGAAATTACACTCTTGTCAGCTGTGGGGCTGCGCACTTCCAAGCATTTCCCAACAAGGGAGGGACTACAAGTGTAGTGGAGTACCTGATCCGCCACGGTTTGATTTGCCAACCCAACCCTGTTGCCAGTATTAGTCCTTTTTTTCAACACATTTACATAGATAGCATTTGTTGTGCCTTCATGGACAGGACCTTGAAGAAAGATGGCAACTTGGATGATTGATGAACCATCCCTCTATTCCATGTACCCTCTATCCCATCTACCCTCTAGAGTCGGCGGTTCGATCCCCTCGATTCTTGCTTTCAAACTGTCTGCATGTCGAAGTGTCCTTGAGCAAGACACTGAACCCCAACTTGCTCCCCGGGCGCTGAACCTAGCAGCCCCACTGCTCCCGTGTACCATAGGATGGGTCAAATGCAGAGAACACATTTCATTCCTATATCTGAAAAATACTGAGAATGACCATAACCATAAAGACCGAATAAAAAGAATAACATGCCCTGGTCTCTCTACTGTGTGACTGATGATCCATCATCTATTATGACTGCCGCTGGTCAGTAAAACTCAAAATAAGCACATTTCCCAGAATGCCAAGCAGGTGATTTGACTCCGGAATGTTTCGCGTGGGTTCCGATGAGCCCTGTCCTGTAACCGGACCTCTGCTCCGCGGCCCCCGTGACACGCTGAGGCCCGCCGCAGCCGGTTCTGTCCGTGGCCCGGTCCGCTGCTGTCATCCTGTCGGTCCTCCGGAACACCGCGGACGCACGCTGTCTTTACAGGCGGCTCGTTAGGCGCTCGTTAACCGCTCGTTAGCTACAGCCTTGGACAGATGATCAGGGGCGTGACCCCGGGACCGTGAACACTCCCTGGTGGGGGGGGGGGCAAGGCAAGGTGCCAAGATCCCCCCGGCTTCTGGCTCCTGAAGACTTCGGAGAGGGCGTCACCTTCGTGGATTTAAAATGAACCGTGGGCCGTCGTCGAACCCGGGCCCCTGGTCACAACCCTGCTGTGCAGAGTGGCTCTCTCAGAGGAGCGCTGTGCGTCCAAACAGGCCTGACCCGGGCCAAGACGGTCCAGGGGTTAGGGCTTCAGCAGGCCTCACAGCCTGGAGGTTCTGGGTTCGATCTCCATTGGCTGCAGTCCACATGTCGGCAAGCCCTACCTGCACAATAATGATAGGCGAATGTGTCGGCCTACGTATTTATCTGCTAGATAACTTCATTTTGCACAGTGAAATCCTTGAGAAGTTGAGGCCGAGATGTCAATAAAAGTGGAATCTGTGGTGCACAACAGCACGGCAGTAAAGGCACCAGTTTATGTGGCTTCTTGAAGCACAGGAATGGCTTCACTCTTGTCTTAAATAGGTTGCTGGTTCCCATCTCCTGGAAATGTGGGTGGCAGATGGAAATCAGACGTGCGTTTCCCCTCCTTCCACAACAAGGTCTGAAGCGGAGAGCTTTGTGTGTGTGTGTGTGTGCGTGTCTGTGTCTGTGCATGCGTGTCTGTGTGCGTGTGTGTGCGCGTGTCTCTGTGTTTGCGTGTGTAAGCAGCCAGATCTGCACCCCAAAAAGTGAAAAATGGTTTCAGAAGAAAGTCAGTCACACATGAGTCCAACTCACAGAGCAGAGGAGCAGAACTGGGCTACCCATTTAGAACCTGGTGGCATGTAATGAGTTGTCAGGGGCAAAAATGACAAACATTTTGAAAGCTGTATGATTTCCTCACCCTGTCTCTGCTCTATGGGCCGACGGACTGATAGCCACCAGCACAGCCGGACTGCTGAATTCACAGCCTGGTATAAGTAATATATGTAACCATGGGGGGGGGGGGGGGCATGTAGATTTTTAAACCTGCATTTAGTTT
>JAOPUI010000098.1:11004325-11016889 GCA_027123135.1 Urophycis floridana | reverse complement strand
AATATTATTACTAGTATTACTGCTGTTATTGATATTAGATATTTTGAATTATTATTATTATTATTAAATTATCCCATTATTAGTATGATTATGATTATGGTTGTGATTATGATCATTGTTATGATGATGATGATGACGATGATGATCATGATATTTATTATCATCATATGAAGAAGTCAACCTCTGTGGCTGTAAGGTCTCCATCCATCCCAGTGTCTGTTAGTTCAGTCTGTCAGGTAGACAGACAGACAGACAGTAAGTGAGACAAACAGACACAGACAAACAGGTAAGCGAAGGTAAAAAAGGTCAACTAAATAAAGCATCTATGTTTGTCTGTGTGTGTACGTGTGTGTTTGCGTCTTTGTGTCTGCGTGTGTTTCTGTGTGCGTACGCACGCGTGTGTGTGTATGTGTTTGTGTGTGTGTGTGTTTGTGTGTGTGTGTGTGTGTGTGTGTTTGTGTGTGTGTGTGCGTTACCTGTAGCTTTTGGCTGTTTTGAGTTTCTGTAGCTCTGGTAGTCTCTTCGTCCTCCTGCAAGGCCTCCTCCTCTCTCCTTTTCTCCTCCTCTCTCCTCTGTTCCTCTTCTCTCCTCTCCTCCTCCCTCCTCCTCTCCTCCTCTTTCTTCCTCTCCTCCTCTCTCTTCCTCTCCTCTTCTCGCTTCCTCTCCTCCTCTCTCTTCCTCTCCTCTCTCTCTCTCTTTCTCTTCAGCTCTCTCCTCTCGGCATCTCTCCTTCTCTTCTCCTCTCTCCTCTTCGCTTCCTCTTCTTTCCTCGTCTCGTCTTGCTGAATTTCTGCCACTGCATTGAAAATGTTCACACATAATAAGAACAAACAACAACAAGAAATAACCACTTGCAGATCAGATCTGCAAAGATTGAGCGTTGCTTTAGATATTGTATTTATATGTGATATCGTCATGGACACTAACACCTTAGAACCGTCACACACTTCTGGGCATAAACTTTAGCTTGAGTGAGCCACAACAACGACAATTGGAGGCGGGTCTCCGGGGAAACGCATGAGAAAACATGGAGGAGAACGGAGCGCAATTGGGAGCCGACAGAGCCCAAGCCCACCGCCCACCACTGCAGAGCCTCCATCTTGCTATCTTGCTCTCTTGAAAAATAAGTCGGAGGATGTCAGGCCCGAGGCTTAGATTCTAACGGAACATAAGGGTCTGTCACCGTGTCTCATGGAGACAAGTCTTGGTGCAACGCCAATTAAGACTAATTGGTGCTGCACCAAGACTGCTGCAGACTCATTAAGACGTGAAGACATTAAGACATTTTGTCAGTCCTGCTCGGCTGACCACCTCATGCCACCCGCTCTGCCTCCCCTGGGATTTCAGCTCAGACAGCCCCACAGCCGCCTGCTTGCCACCACAAGCGCACTGGCGTGTTAGCCTAGCATAGGAACAAGGTCCTGACGCAGCTATGATGGTGGCTGGGGACTTTAATAGGGCAAATCTTACAAAGGTTATGCGTTAATGCTAATCAACACATGACGTGTGATACGAGGGGGAACGAAACTCCGGACCGTGAAGCATCCGAGAGGTGCACGTGATGAATGATGATGTTGTTGAATCTCGAATCTTGAGTCTAATGCAGTGACGCACTGGAAGGAGGTCATGTGATGCAGATACCTGGTAGCACTGCGGTCACCTCCTCTTCTGACCTCACCGATGACCTGGAGGGCAGCAGGTCACTCACAGCAAGAGCTTTGGATGCTCCATAGAGCCCGGTCCCCATGTCTACACACACACACACACATACACACATATATAGATATATATATTAACATACAAACACATATATATGAACAAACCAACTCACAGACAAACATATACAACACACACACACAGACACAGGCACATATATACTTACCTACATCCACACGCACACACCCACATTAACTTACACACAAAAACACACACACTCCGTCTATCTGTCCCTCTAAAAAGCTGCTCGTTGTCAAGACAACGGCACAATCGGCCAATCAGAGTTCAGCAGTAAGTGACCAGCCCCATGCAAACAGTCAGCTGTGTGTGTGTGTGTGTGTGTGTGTGTGTGTGTGTGTCTGTGTGTGTGTTTGCATGATGGTGTAAAAGGCAAGCTTGGAGGAGATTCCAGGACATTTGATCTCACACATGCTAACCAAGCTAAATGCTAACCAAGCTAACGCTAACAGAGCTAACACACCTAGCTAATGATAATCTATCAATCTGCCATAGAGAGGCTAGGTCACACCCACCTCCTGTCAGGTCTGGACCTTAGAAACAGTTGACTCTGTACCGGAGTTAACTGAGATAAATTAAAATAAAATAAGGTTTTGATTTCAATCTGAAACTCCATGTAATGTTCCTGAAAATAGAAGAAATATATAATTTGTTTCCAACATGTCATTGGCACAAGTACAATTATATTTTACGTATAAAATATATATAATAAATACGGTAACTATTCTGTGTGTATATAATATACATAATATACGTATATATATATTGTAACTATTCTGTACATGTAGAAAATTAAACAGACTGAAACCGCCACAGTAGACATGTACAAAAATAAAGTCAGTCAGTCAAACAGATCAGTCTGCTTTTTGCTCCCTCTTTGAGCCATACTTCACGACAGTTCACATCAACAGTCATCAGCGGACCATAAACACATACAAACTATACATACAAAAAATATACCCAATGAAGTGACGTGTAGCGAACGTGAACACCAAAACAATGCTAGCTGCTATGTTTGTTGTGTAGTTCGCTAGAGCAATAAATCACTCAATGTAATATACTGTATTACATTGGTTTTAGGCTTAATTCTGTACAAAAGTTGATACAGCTGATAGCTGCTCTATCCAGTGGGCATGTTAATGAATAATCGCTAATCGATTAATTGCCATTAAGAATTTAACCGATTAAAATTGTATTAACAGGCAATGTATGTTTTATGTACAATTTCTTAACAAATGGGTTTGGTTTGGTCTGCCTTGTTAGTCTAGAAATGGCAGTAATTGTGCCAACAATTGACATTGTTCTGTTTGGTGGCGCCATGTTTTGGACAGTTGGAGCAGCAGTTTGGGGTGAGAGGCTTCTTTATTTTTCTGTTCATTAAAATTGTTTGTGCTTCAAGCAAGTATGGTTCACCTTACCAACGTGGTACTGGAATTGTTTGAATAAAACTTTTTATTTTTTAACAATCATTGACTGTTAACGTGTTCAACTATTGCACAAAATATGCAACCCTGCTCTCTGATGACATCAGTGTTACAAATATGAAAATATGGCCCAAAACTGAGAAAAAAACCCAATGTGAAAATAAAAGCTAAAATTCAGCGGGGGAGGGGCGCTAACATGACTTAGCCTCTCTATTTGTTGGATTCCACCACACTAAGCTTAATCTAATCAGAATATTCTCACATATTATGGAAAACGTTTTTAGTAAAAACATTTCTTTCCCCCAGGGTAGCCAGAGCACGGAGGTCTTCAAAATGTCGTGGAATCTTTTGCTTCTTTAGCCCGTTGCTACCTGAGAGTGTTCTGCAGTTGGCCACAGGGGGCGCTACTGCCGCCGGAGAGCCAGTCAAAGACTGACATGGCCTGACCGTGGGATCTGGGGACCAATCAACAGGTCGGATCACAAAGACACCATTCAGCAGTGAAGACATCACAGAACCCCCGTCACCGGTGATTCGCCACGGAAACAACCTCACCGGTGATGACATCACAGAAACAACTTCACTACCGATGACATCACAGAATCCACTTCACCAGTGATGACATCACAGAAACCAAGCCGGGCCAGTGTTCCATCGCACCAAAACAACCAAAACAACAAAAGGACCCCTCCACCTATGGTCATAATATTTTTAGTCAAATGGAATAATTTGTACCAGTGTTGTACTAATGTACTAGAGTAAGTAACATTACCTCCATCCAGACTTCGGCTCATGGTATATCTTTTGCTGGAGGTGCGTAGAAAGTACGGTGCTGGTCTGGCAATCTGGGAGCTGGCCCGTCGGGACTGGATCTGGGTTCTGCCGCTGTAACGGAACTTGGAACCCAGTGAGAACTTCTTAGGAGGTTCCTCGGGAGACAGAAGCCTTTAGAATAAAAAAATAATTAACATGACTTATTAGATTTATTAATAAGAACCACTCACCATCTGCTGGCCTAAATCCAAATAACAAGATCATTTAAACTACTGCTCTCTGCAGATGACCTGGTTCAGCTGTCACCTAACCTTAACCCTGCTCTTGGAGAGACCAAGTGTTCAGCCCTCAATGGCCACACTTTGACCCTACATACAAATCTGGTTGGTCAGATCATTTATCAAGCTGTGAACAAGTCCTATAGGGACCGGGGGAAGTAGGGGAGCTGTACTCACGGACCTGAAAAAGGCATGATGCTCCACGCAGACCTTCCAGAGCCTCTTGGCAGCGCGGTGGTTGTGGAGTTTGAAGCCTATCGTCGACTCAAACTGATCAAACTGGACATACAGAAGAGTGAGAGAGAGACCTTGAAACTTACAGAGGCAAATAGACTATTCTTTATTCTTTATTTCAAGGATAGCCCCTTGAGATGTACCATCTTATTTTCGAGGGGGGTCCTTACAATAATGACAAACAATACAAAGACAGTAAAGAGTAAGTGCTGAACATAAATCCAGACACATAAGTACAAGGACAGACAAACACACTCACACACCCAGGCACACTCCAACAATGCTCCAACATCCCCACCCCCCACCAGCCAGAAATACACAGAGTACAATCAAAAAATAAATAAATGAATAAATAAAATAAAATGGAGGTAGACATTTGTACTGATAAGCATACTATACAGTAGTATAAATAAGAGGCGGACAAGATGTGCTGCAGAGTGCTGGGTCTGTAGGGTCTATAAGTAGGGTCTATGTTGAGTACGGTATATGTAGGGAATGTGTTGGATTAGATTAGATTCAACTTTGGTCATTCTCAGTATTTTTTAGATATGGGGAAAAAATGTTCTCTGTGTTTGACCAATCCTATGGTACATAGGAGCAGTGGGCTGCTATATTAAGCGCCCAGGTATCAAGTTGGGGTCCAGTGTCTTGCTCAAGGACACTTCGACATGCGGACAGTTGGAGGAGGGGAATCAAGAGGATCAAACCGCCGATCCTACGGTTGGTGGACGACTCGCTCTGTCCACCCGCTCTACCCACTGAGCTACTGCCGCCTTATGTGTTGGCTTTGTGTCTGGTATATGTCTTTAATATGTTAACGTGTGCTGGATATGTTAAAGCCCAAAGACTGATCCTTCCACTCTGCTCCCTCCTGCCCTCCCTCACTTTGTGCTCCCTCCATCGCGCTTTGGATATGTGTCTGCTATGTGTCTGCTGTGTGTCTGGCATGTGTCTGTATATGACTTCACATCTAATGTCTGTGTGTGTGTGTGTGTGTGTGTGTGTGTACCTCTCCTGGTCGAATCTTGATGTAGAAGTTGTTCCTCTTGTAAGAGATCTTGAGGATGTTGGGCCACGCGAAGCGGTTGATCCTCAACCGATCTCGATAGACCAGGAGACCGCTGTTACACACCCCCAACATGATGCACACCCCATCCGAATCCTGGGAAGAAGAGAGGCAGGCACACGTAGAGAGACAAAGAGAGACAGAGAGAGAGAAGTTAACAGTTGTGGAATAACACTACATTTGTAAATTAAATTGTTTCAGGGAGATCGACTTCTCCAGAACACTGCACACTCATGATGCCATTCTCATCCTCACATACTTTCTGGGTTATGTTGATTTGCCAATTAGACAGGCTATGTTAATGTCACAGACACAATAAATTATGCTAATGTGACGACTCTATAATTTATGTTAATGTCATCGGCAATACAGGTTATGGAATGTCACCAACTTTATAGGTTATGTTCATTTCACCGACTCTTTATTATGTTAATGTGGCAACGCTATTTGTTATGTTAATTTACAACTCTATATGTTAATGTACCAACACTATAGATTATGTTGATGTAAACGCTATATGGTATGTTTATGTAACAACTCCATATATTATGTTAATATACCAACTCTATATGTTATGTTTATGTACCAAATATATAGGCTATGGCAATGTACAAACTCTATATGTTAATGTACCAACTCTATATGTTATGTTAATCTACCAAATCTATAGGTTACGTGAATGTACGAACAAAATACATCATGTACCAACTCTATGTTATGTTAATGTTCCAACTCTATACGTTATGTTAAAGCACAGCCAATGATCCCTTCCTCTCTGCTCCCTCTCTCTCTGCCCCCTTCCTTCTCTACTCCCCTGCTATGCTTCTCCACCATAGAGATGATAACGCTGTTTGCATGTGTGTGATTGACAGGCAAGATGAATTCTCCAAACCATTCAGGGAAGAAATAAACCAGGAGTGCTCTAAAATCTAATTGACGTTTCACCTACTAATTGATGACAATGCCATAACAGATGACACTGAAATTATAGCTCGTAAATCTTACCTATTTCACCTTTATTGTCACCAATGCTGTAGATTATGTTAATGTCACCAACTCAACAGGTTATGAATGGTAATGTTAACATCTACGGAAAACAATCTCTGCTGTGAGCTAACTAGCTGCTCACAGCTTCAAAAAAACTAGTTACTGAGAGCTACAAGCTAACCCGCTCCTTGCAACTATAGGCTAACTAGATGCTGTCACCTAAAAGCTAACACGCTATAATTATTATTATAGGCTAATAAATACACTCACACAAACACACACACGTACACACACTATACGCACAAAAGGCTGTCTTACCTCTGCGTTAGCTGTAGACAAGCAATCAAACAGACCTCCTACGAGCTAGGCCATACACACACACACACACACACACACACACAAACACACACACACAAACACACACACACACACACACACACACACACACATACACACACACACAAACGGAAAGAAGAAAACAAAACAAAAATATCCAAGTCGAAAAGGAGGAATATCCACTATAGTGAACTACACTACACTATAATACAGTATAGTGTACTGTAGTACACTGAAGTACACCATACTACAGTACACTATGGTATACTATACTACAATATACTACACTACACTATTGTAGAATAGTATAGTATACTATAGTGTAGTTGCAGCATAGTAGTAATGTTGTACAGTGTACTATCGTGTAGTATAGTTGTGTGTTTGTGTATGGTGTGCGTGTGCATTCATGAGGGTGAGTGTTACAGAGTATGTGTGTGCGTTTGTGTGTGTGTGCGTGTGAATATGTGTGTGCGTATGCTTATGCAGGGTGTGCATATGTGTGTGTTTGTGTGTGTGTGTGTACCTTGGCATGATGAAGGTCTACTCCATACATCGACAGTTTCTTGGCATTCTCCAAAAAATGAAGTTCAGCTTCAGCCGGAGTCATTCCCCTACACACTCACACACACACACACACAGACAGTGAGTGTGTGTGTGTGTGCAGGGGTGCGTGTGTGTGCATATGTATATGGAATGCCAAAAGACGTGTATTGATTTAAATCAACAGAAATTCCTGCATTTAAGCACAGTTTTAGTGATTTAAACCAAAAAATGCAGTTTAACTGATTTAAAAATGCTGTCCTTCACACTGTTTCCCATCAACTCTACAATGGCATTATAAAATGGCGTGTGTGCATGGATGTGCATGTGTGTGCCTGCATGTGTACTTGTAGGTCTTGTGGAGGTCCACTATCTTTTCCTCCATCTCCTTGGTCTGGTTGGGAGCAAAGCTCAACTCTCTGATGTAATCAGTGCCCAGCTCATCTGATAAAGATATGAACATATCATGTTTATACATATATACAAATATATAAAAAGTATGAAATATGAAACAACAACCCAACAAAACCACTCTCTTTAAATCTGGCTAGCTTTCTCCTCATCAAAAACAGGACCGGTATAATGTTGAGGACTTGTATGTTTAAACATATATACTGTACCTGAATAGGCTAGACTCGAGTAAAGTAGAGTACAGTAGACTAGACTAGAGCAGAGTACAGTAGAGTAGACCAGAGTACAGTAGACTACAGTAGAGTAGAGAACTGTCAATTGAAGTATGGTAGGGTAAACTAGAGTACAGTACAGTAAACTAGAGTACAGTAGACTACAGCTGAGTGCAGTAGAGTAGAGTTCAGTAGAGTACAGAAGTGTACATATAGTAGAGTACAGTAGAGTAGTAGAGTACAGTGGTGTATATTTTAGTAGAGTATACCAGCAGAGTATGGTACAGTAGAGTAGATTACAGTAGTTTACACTTAGAGTAGAGTAGAATGGAGTAAAGTAGGGTGGACTAGAGTACAGTACCAGGGTCATGGTCGCCGAGCTCTGATTGGACAGTGTAGGAGCCCAGTATTGTGTGAGTAGCAATTGAGCATGGGAGTCTCCCAGAGATGATGTCATCTCTCAGCTGGAGACACAGGAAGTACCTGCATACATACAGAAAACAGGTGTTAGATGATTGACTGGTGATTGGCAGGGGACTGATGATTGACAGGTGTACCTGGTGAGGTCTTCAGTGAGCCGAACAGGATCGGGAGGATAAAACTTGACATTGAAGTTGAAGTTCCAGGAGACACCTGAGAGAACACAAGCTTCTGTAAACACACTATGTAAGTACAATATATACATACATATACCAACATATCTATCTAATAATCATATCTATGTATTGTGTGTATATATACATATATATTTCAATAATGTGTATGTCTATATGTGTATATCTATATGTATATTATGATGTTTATTTATATGTGTGTATATCTGTCCATTCCTCACCTCTCAATTGTTTTTTCATCTCTTTTGAGGGAGTCAACCAGTTCTAGGAGAGAGAGAGAGAGAGAGAGAGAGAGAGAGAGAGAGAGAGAGAGAGAGAGAGAGAGAGAGATGGATATAGGAGATAATTTAAAAAAAAAAGAGAGAATTTAGAAATGAACACAGGTTGGCAGCCAGATAGACAGATAGGCACTTTAGGCAGATAGACAGAGAGAGAGACAGACTGTCAAACAAAGAAACAGGCAGACAGGCAGACAGACAGACACATAGACAGACAGACTGTCAAACAGAGAAACAGGCAGACAGACAGACACACAGGCAGACACAGACAGACAGACTGTCAAACAGAGAAACAGACAGACAGGCAGAAAGACACACAGGCAGACACACAGACAGACAGACTGTCAAACAGAGAAACAGGCAGACAGGCAGACAGACAGGCTGACTGATAGACAGACGGGCATATAGACAGGCAGACAGGCAGGCAGGCAGACAGACCTTCTGGTTGTCTGAGTCATTGTAGGTAAGGCCAAAGTAGTCTCTCTCCAGCAGGTTGAGATGGTCACACACCTTCTGGAGCAGAACCTGACCTTTGACCCGCTTCTACACACACACACACACACACACACGCACAAACACACACACACAGACACATATACACATGCACACACATTAGACAAACTTACATTTTACAGGTGTACACCCTACCTCTATTGTACAGGTGTAGACCCACACTTATACTACAGGTGTAGAACCTACCTCTATACTACGGGTGTAGAACATACCTCTATACTACGGGTGTAGAACATACCTCTATACTACAGGTGTAGAACGTACCTCTTTACTACAGCTGTAGAACGTACCTCTATACTACAGCTGTAGAACGTACCTCTATACTACAGGTGTAGAACATACCTCTATAGTACAGGTGTAGAACATACCTCTATAGTACAGGTGTAGAACAT
This sequence comes from Urophycis floridana, assembly GCA_027123135.1. Lineage (NCBI taxonomy): Eukaryota > Metazoa > Chordata > Actinopteri > Gadiformes > Phycidae > Urophycis > Urophycis floridana. Next base: position 11,007,096 of record JAOPUI010000098.1, on the reverse strand, counting down.
ACCTCTATACTACAGGTGTAAAACGTACCTCTATACTAGAGGTGTAGAACGTACCTCTATACTACAGGTGTAGAACGTACCTCTATACTACAGGTGTAGAACATACCTCTATAGTACAGGTGTAGAACGTACCTCTATACTACAGGTGTAGAACGTACCTCTATACTACAGGTGTAGAACATACCTCTAGAGTACAGGTGTAGAACGTACTTCTATAGTACAGGTGTAGAACGTACCTCTATACTATAGGTGTACAACGTACCTCTATACTACAGGTGTAGAACATACCTCTACAGTACAGGTGTAGAACGTACTTCTATAGTACAGGTGTAGAACGTACCTCTATACTACAGGTGTAGAACGTACCTCTATACTACAGGTGTAGAACGTACCTCTATAGTACAGGTGAAGAACGTACCTCTATACTACAGGTGTGGAACGTAACGCTACAGTATAGGTGTACAACGTACCTCTATACTACAGGTGTGGAACGTAACGCTACAGTACAGGCGTAAAACGTACCTCTATACTACAGGTGTAGAACGTATCTCTATACTACAGGTGTAGAACGTACCTCTTTACTACAGCTGTAGAACGTACCTCTATACTACAGGTGTACAACGTACCTCTAAACTACAGGTGTACAAGGTACCTCTATACTACAGGCGTAAAACATACCTCGATACTACAGGTGTAGAACGTACCTCTTTACTACAGGTGTAGAACGTACCTCTATACTACAGCTGTAGAACGTACCTCTATACTGCAGTTGTAGAACATACGTCTACAATAGAGGTGTAAAACGTACCTCTATACTACAGGTGTAGAACGTACCTCTATTGTACAGGTGTAGAACGTACCTCTTTACTACAGGTGTAGAACGTACCTCCATAGTACAGGTGTAGAACGTACCTCTATAGTACAGGTGTAGAACGTACCTCTATAGGACAGGTGTAGAACATACCTCTATACTACAGGTGTACAACGTACCTCTATAGTACAGGTGTAGAACGTACCTCTATACTACAGGTGTAGAACGTACCTCTATACTACAGGTGTACAACGTACCTCTATACTACAGATGTAGAACGTACCTCTATACTACAGGTGAAGACAGCCCCGTCCAGCAGGGTGACTCTGGCCTGCATGATGCCAAAGCGCAGGACACTGCGGGCGGGAGATCCTGCGATCCTACTATTGGACGACAGGTAGCTGGCACTGTCCTCGCCCAATGAGCTCGGAGGATTAGGAGAGATCCCGCCGTCTGTCTGTGAAAAAACAGGAAGTAGTCTACGGGTAAGCAACATCATGCTTTAACAGGATGTGTCACAAAGTCCACTAAATGTAACAGTGTTTATCATGACGACCCCTGAATACCCTCTTTGGCGTGGAGTGGACACTGCCTTCCGGAAAAGTCTCCTGGCCAGTCTCGAAGGCCAATGTGGGATCAGATGGCGTCTCCATGGTGATTTATCTGCCAATTAGAAAAGACCACCACAGTGTTGTTAAAATGTAAAGCAAATGAACACCATTGATCAGCAATGTTTACCATCACCTCAGGATGATTTTGATACAGGGTGAAAAAGAGAGAGAGAAAGACAGAGAGAGACAGCAAAGCAGCAAAAGTTAAGACAGAGACAGAGACGCAAAGACAGAGAGAGAGAGAGAGAGAGAGAGAGAGAGAGAGAGAGAGAGAGTGTCAGTGTGTGTGTGTGTTTATATCTGTTAGGGTTAGCAAAACAAGATGCAATGATTCTCTGTCTTTATACTAAATGTAGTAACCAGATATATAACTGTTTTATAGCAACCACATATACAACTATTTTTTTAACAAACACATATACAACTATTTATATAGTAACCAGATATACAACCGTTTCTATAGTAACCACATATACAACAGTTTTTATAATAACCACATATACAAGTGTTTCTATAGTAACCCTTTTACAAATCCACAAGGTTATCTACAGTAAAGGATGAATATGGTTCTACAATAACTAATACATAACACATTACTGGTGAATTCAATTCAACAGGCTCCATTACATTATATTCATATATTATCTTATTCACTGGGTTCAGTTCAGTTTAGGCTACTGTATATTCAAACTTGAATACTTAAATATGGCATATTATACATATCACAGTCTAGGCTACTATATATTTAAACTTGAATAAATAGCTTGAATATGATATATCATTCATTTCACGGTATAAGCTGCTGTATATCTAAATTTTAATAATACATTATACGCAACATGTACAGGCTTCTGTATATTTACACTTCATAAAAAACGTTGACCTACAACTCAACACCTTTACCCTGAGGAGATGAAATAGACTCCTCCTCCTCTTCTCCCTTATCTTTCTCCTCCTCCTCCTCCTCCTCCTCCTCCTCCTCCCCTCAATTCTTTCCTCCTCGTCCTCCTCCTCTTCTCGCTTATCTCTCTCCTCCTCCTCTCCTAAATTATCTTCTCCTCTTCATCTCTCTCCTCCTGCTATTTCTTCTCCTCATCCTCCTCTTCCTCCTTCTCTCACCACGCCCTCCGCACTGCGGATGCCGGGTATTCTATCACCGCGAGACTCCCGTTGCAGCGTTTAGTGAGCCAGAGAGAGCGAGAAAAAGAGAAAGAATTACAGAGAGAGAAAGAGTGTGTGAGAGAGAAAGAGAATTACAGAGAGAGAGAAAGAGTGTGTGTGTGTGAGAGAGAGAGAGAGAGAGAGAGAGAGAGAGAGAGAGAGAGAGAGAGAGAGAGAGAGAGAGAGAG
>JAOPUI010000098.1:10855580-10868839 GCA_027123135.1 Urophycis floridana | reverse complement strand
CCTACGCCCACCCCCCCACAACCCCGCCCACCCCCACACACCCACACCCACACCCACACACCCACCCACATACACACACACCCCCCGGGATTAGTTAACCCCCCCCCCCCCCCCTACCCCTGTTGAAACGGTTTAAAATATGTGTTTTCCAAATCTTAGTGTGTTTTTCCGATGGACACGTTCCCGCCAAACCAAAGCCTTCAGCTACAGACAGACAAAGTTCGTTCATCTCAATGAAGAAACAACCACTCTGAACGCTGTCATCTATTTTGGTTTCCAATCAGACGGCGGAGCTGTTTCTCTGGAACAGCAGATCCTCGCTGTAATGACACGTCACATCAAACCTAAAGGAACCAATTAGATCGCCGCGGGCTGCAGCCGCACCGCAAAACAAACAAGCCCCGCATTTAGTCACACGAGTAATTCATCATAATCCCTCACCCCCAAACCCCCGTCCCCCGGGGGGCTCCCCTGCTGCCGAGCTCTCCTGGAACCACAAAGAGCCATCCCTACACATCTCCACACATCCCTACACATCCCTACACATCTCTACCATCTCTACCACCCCTACACATCTGTACACATCCTTATGCATCTCTACCATCCGTACACATCCATACACATCCCTACACATCTCTACCATCCGAACACATCCGTACACATCCCTACACATCTCTACCATCTGAACACATCTGTACACATCCCTACACATCTCTACCATCTCTACCACCCCTACACATCTGTACACATCCCTACACATCTCTACCACCTGTACACATCCCTACACATCTCTACCATCCGTACACATCCATACACATCTCTACCATCCGAACACATCCGTACACATCCCTACACATCTCTACCATCTGAACACATCTGTACTCATCCCTACAAATCTTTACCATCTCTACCACCCCTACACATCTGTACACATCCCTTCACATCTCTACCACCTGTACACATCCCTACACATCTCTACCACCCAAACACATCTGTACACACCTGTACACATCCCAGCACATCTCTACCATCCGAACACATCTGTACACACCTGTTTAGATCCCTACACATCCCTACACATCTCTACCATCTCTACCACCCCTAGACATCTGTACACATCCCAGCACATCTCTACCGTCCTTACAATCTGTACACATCCCTACACATCTTTACACATCTGTACATATCTCTACCATCTCTACCATCCCTACACATTTGTACACATCACCACACATCTGTACATATCTCTACCATCACTTCTATGCAAACATTTTCTCAACATTTTCCAACATGGAAAGCCAGGTAGTTTGCATTCTATATATTTACCAAAAAGACCTCTATCTATAAAATGGTATTATGCTGGAGTAACTCAGTATTACCAGTAAGTCAGAAACAAACCAATAAGCTTTCCTATATGGAACCAAACAGCAGTAAACCACTGGCTTACTAAAGGAGGTTAGTTCATGTCTGATCTAAACGAACTAGAAGAGGATCTGACAGCCCCCCGGGCGTGTTGGATCCCGGCCCAGTATCAAGGAGCGAAGCTCCATGATATTCACCTCGTGGAGGAGAACGTGTGTCTGTGCTGGTCTTGGGCAAGATCACCTTGAAAGGGGACTCAGAATCTCTGAATAATTAGCAATTTGAGTGTTCCACATGCGCCACCATAATAGGGCTGTTGGGCAGAAATATGATCTTGTTTGCTCCTGAATTACGCGGCGCTTCCCCATCCTGGTGATGAGTCAACACTAATCCCACGAGGAGACGACTTGGAGGCAGACAAAAAAAAAACCAAGAGCCGCACACCAGCCGCCACCTCGTGCCCAGAATACTAAGGACCTCCCGTCCTCCGAAAAGCAAAACCTCTCTCACATCTTTGCACTTCTCGGGCCTCTAAAAGTGAAATATAAAGCGAGGGAGAGGAGGGCTTCTTGCTAAACTGCCAGCTGTAATTTCAGGCACTTGGCCTGAAGATGGTCCACAAGCTCCCTTGCTCTCTTTATGACAAAACTAAGTGCTTGTGTGTAACACTTCATTAAGCCCGGTAATGCCCCAGAACAATGATGTATGGAACCTGTCTCTCCACCACTGCCTTCTGGCAAAACGGCCTCCGAAAATGTAACAAACTCTGCAATGAAAGTCTTCGATACTGTTGTGGAACTTCTGGAGAGTTGGGAAATAATGTAATTTATCACAACACTTGTCCCAGTGTCTGAAGGAACAGGCATAGGAGGATAAATGTTAAATTCCTAGATAAAGAGGAAAACAGTCTAGTCTCTGCCCGCCATGTCCTTTTGCGCAATAACTATTCTAGACTTTGTTATCAGCTCTGTCTGGAATACGGTGGCTCCCCTTGAGATGATATGATGCTGATGGTAGTCAGGGCAACCGCAGCATCAGGACCATCTATATTAATGTGGGGGGTAATTCTGATAAAGGGCTGTGAAGGGAGAGAGTATTGGGGTAATATATGCCCTGCCTACCGACTACATGCTTGGTTACTCTTCAGTCTCCCCACATTGATCTAGATTACAGCCCCTGGACCCAACACTCAGTCTATAAATCTTCGAAGGTACCTTTAAGATACTAATAGCTTCCTGGTGAAGGAGAGAGCTGTAATGATAAATAATTATACTTACAAACATCCACCAAGCCTGTGTAAAGGGCACTTGCAATATCAACAGGAAATCTTTTAGATTCCAGCTGAAGCGGCTTAATTCGTTGAGTTGAGTCTCCAGTTTACTTAGTTTAGATAGGGGTCATTGAACTTTCTCTGATCCCACTCTATTCAGCCAAAACATGCTCCATGCAAATTTGACCACAACAGATGAAATCTATTTGGATGACCTCTGGTTTAGACATTAGACATCTACATTTCAGTGAAATATATTCTGATCTTTAGGTAAACCAGAATAGTTTAATCCAGGTTAGTTTGTGATCAGTTACAGTTAGTCTATATTAGTTTAAACCAGGTTAGTTTTGATCAACAGCTAAACAAGGTTAGTTTTACCTTGACACCTGACTCGTGCATCTTCATGGTCATGTGACCAGTGGTTATGTGACCGTGGTCATGTGGTCATGTGTCAGTAAATTTCCATAACCCAGTCAACAGATCCTGCACCACTGGTGCATCACTCCACTGTTGCTAAACAACTATTTTATATGACTGTTGAGATAATCCCAGTATCAGTGATATATGGAATCAAATTATCATGACTAAACAATCCGAGGGATAAGGAATCAAATTATTCATTTTCTCAGAAGAGCTGATCAAAGGGGGAATTTGGCAAAGCAGTCGTGCTGTCATTATAGCAAGATTAAATATAGATTAATTCACAATCAGAAGCTTTAGTTTAGTAGCTGCAGTCTGCAAACAGGCGAGGGGGCAGGCTGTACCCTACTCACTCTGTAGAGGTCTATAACAACAGGTGACAGGTGAGCTCATTTCACCCACTGTCTCCCTGAGAACCATCGCAGGCCCATTTAGCCCCGCATGAAAGGCAACAAATTGTGCTTCCTTCCCTGGTAAACATCCTTAAGTACAGCCGCGTTAGGCGGATATAAATAATGCAGCGCATTACGACCTGCGCCCTGAAATGTGTCTTTCATAAAGCTAGCAATTAGCTCCTATTCTCACACAATCACTCGCCTCCTGAGCGTTGCTCAACCTAGCTGCGTGCCGCGCGCAAGCGACGTGGGGCTCGGTGTCGTGATAAAGGATCACAGCGAGACGTCCCTTTGCCTCTGATGTACGGCGCGGCGAGACAAACGTCTTTCATTTCTCTTCATCCCTTTACGCGGGGCTGGACTTGAATGTCCGCGTCTCACTGTGCGAGCTCCACGCTGGGCTACACTGCTTCCTGCGCACAGTTAGCGCACGCAATTAGCACACAGCGTTAGAACGAGGCGTTAGCGCACGGCGTTGGACGCCGACGTTTGAAGTCGCCATCCGTGACGTGAGCTGGAGGTGGAGGAGAGGCCTTGAGAAGAGAAAGAGAGAAACCAAAAGAGAGGATGACGGGACCAGAGGAGAGGACCGGAGGACCAGAGGAGACAGCCAGAGGATCAGAGGACCAGAGGAGAGGACCAGACAACCAGAGGACCAAAAGACCAGCACAGAAGACGTACTGTTTAATATTTCCTTCTCATCGCCAGCTGAAGGCCATGTGATCCCTGTGTGCTGCCCTTGTGTCAATTGGCCTCGTCCTCCACTGCTAGAGGAAGTACATTATTAATGGCTTAGTTGCGACAGGAAGTAGAATTATTCATGGAAGTCACGCCAAGGTGCTGTCACCATGAAACACCATGTCGCAAGTAAAACCAGTACAACTAAACCATCCACTATGACCAGTACTACAACTGTATAATTAGTACTACCATTAGAAATCACATGGTAGTACATGGTAGCACATCACCTGTACAGGTGCTGTACTCAGGAAGTGTTGGGTTCATGTCAACAGTCTACAGGGCTTGTTGTGGAAGGTATTATAGACACACAGACAAATAGGTACAGACAGACAGACAGGAAGATAGATAGATCGATAGACAGACAGGAAGACAGACAAAGAGATAGATAGAATACAGACGAGAAGAGAGATAGATAAGCAGACACACAGACATGATAAAGGCAGACAGACAGACACGTTTGTATAGATACTATACATATTGCCATATGTACATCAGACCATTATCGTCTGTCTGAAGACACACTCAACCTTGCCCTCCCAAAAACCGCTGCTTCCATAGAATGCTCTCATCTTCATCATCTCCTCTCATCTTCACCCTCTCCTCTTCCTCTTTGTCTTATCTGCCTCTCCCATTCCTCCCATTCCCATTCATCTTCCTCTTCCTATCCCGCGCAGCTTCAAATCTTCCCCTTTGTCTTCTTTGCCTGACTCCTCTCATCTTCCTCTCCTTCACCCTTTTTTTTCATTCCTCCTCTTCCTCCCCCCCCAACCCCCTCTCCTCTCCTCCTTCCGTCCCTAATGATGGAGGGAGCAGGGAGCAGATCCTTCTTTGGGGCCGTGCAGCAGACTAACAGAGAAATGATAGCCTACCAGCCGTCCCTCCTTGGTGGTAAAACCATCTGTGTATTCTCTCGCCGGCTCCTGGTATTGATCAGCTACAATGCCGGCCGATCAATAGGGTGCGTGGAATAACTTATAAACACAAAGGCGGTAAATACAGCTGGAGCTGGATTCACCACAGAGACGCGCTGTGTCGTTGTCTGACTCTGGTTTCTCCTTCTTCTTTTTCCGTCTCCCTTTGTTTCAAGGATCCTGCCGTTCCCAGCGGAGGTCCCCTCACCTGAGCTTCCCTGTCAATCTTCCCACCTGCACCTCATTCACCCCCCCATGAGTCTCTCCCTATATATATATACCAGTCATATCACTTCCCTTGGTCCCTCGCGGTTACGCATGTCAGTGGCAGTTCATGGAACTGTGATTTCCGAGTTTCTTTATTAAAAGCCTTTCTTTTTTTTTTTTTTTTTTTTTGTTCCAACTCCCCGAGTCCTCGTCTGCATTTGTGTCCCATCCCTTTTGTTCCCGTTGCCCTGCTAACGCTGGTCATGACGGTAGGAAACGACCGCGTCCATGGCCGCGTGTTTCACAGGTGTGCAGCCTTGCCTCGCCTCAGAGACTAATCAGTCTGACTTGGGCCAGGTCAACCACACACACTCCACGCCCTATTTAACAAGCCCCACTCACCCTAACCCTATATCTTGGGTGTTTTAGAAACCCTACTTCCCCAGGTATTATATCTAAGGTATTTAAGAAACCCTACTTACACTAACCCTTTTTAGGAATACACTTCCCCTGAGCATTGGTTTTAGAAAAGTAACTTTTTCTGCAGCTTGGCTTTCAGAACAGTTTTAGTGGATTCAGACTGGTATTATTAATTAGTTCCCTCAGTGCAAATTGATCAGCGCCTTAGAGAAGATTATCAAAAGATTTGAGAGAGAAGAGAGAAAGAGTATTGATTGCGGCGCTGCTGAGCTTTCCTGAAGAAATCTCATTAAGACCCTGGCCCTGAGCCATGTTTACCCTTCACACCCACAAGGTTTTAATGGTCTCAGCCTGGACAGACAGGTACCTCACCTGGTACACAGGTAACAGGTAACACGGTAGACAGGTAACACGCCTGGTAGACAGAGAAACGCGGAGGTAAATAGGTGCACAGGTACCTGACCCGGCAGACAGGTAAAATGCCTGCTAGACAGAGAGAAAGGTAGAACACGTGGTACACAAGTACCTGACCTGGTACACAGGTACAACACCTGGTACACAGGTAACATACCTGGTAAACTGGTATGATGGAAAACCTGGTAGGGAGGTAACACACCACAAGTAACACATCTGGTACATAGGAGAAATACTGTGTAGACAGGGAGAGCACCTGGTAGACAGGTAACACACCGGGTTGACAAGTGATACACCTGGTAGTCAGGTAATACACCTGGTAGACAGAGAGGACACCTGGTAGACATAACTGTTGTGATGCCCTCCTCCTCCGGTGGTCTTCCTAGAGGTTCTTCTAGTGATCAGCAGACCAAGAGTGTGTTCAATAAACAAACAATCAATTAAACACATAGTTTCAGATAGAAACACTAATTCAAATGTTTACTCAGGTACACTCATAGAGACACTAAATTATAGATATACGTACATATTGTTATTCTACTTTCAGAACACGGCTGTAGCCAGACTCTCCTGAAACAAAAAATTCAGAGACAGACAGAGAGAGAGCGAGAGAAGGAGGGGAGGGGGGGTGGAGAGAGGGAGGAAGGGAGCAGCAGAGAGAGACATAGATAGAGATAGAGAGAGGCTGATCTCTGCGTATTGATTGGAGGAGAAGATATTAAATATCTTCCCTACGCTGCTGACTTGGCTCTAATCCCGACTGTATCACCGATCAAATTTATCCTTGATAGTCACTCAAATACAAATAAATACTACAAATACTACCATCTCATTCCTCTAAAAGTACCATCTCTCCACTCTTAAGACTTCCATCTTACTACTGTAATACTACCATCTCAATGCTCTACTCCAGAGTAGTGTATAAATACTAGTACTGCTTTCGCTATATGTCATTTAAACAATAAAAAGAGTAGGCTATATCAATGTTTGGAAGTTTACACCGAAGGTTTAAATGTCTTAATACAGAGGGTATTTATTTTTCATTCTGAGTTTGGCTCCTGGCTACACAGCAGTGAAGTAATACCCAAAACAGGCTCAGAGACAGCGATCAATGAACCCTCAAACATACCAGATACACTGCGCTAGGCTTCGCTGCGCTAGGCTTCGCTGCTGCTAGGCTACGTCCGCTTATCAATCGCACGGCTGAGGCGCTAGCATGGATTGGCACAGAGGTTGATGTGGACGCAGCATGACTGGCTCATGACATTTCTATTGATCTGGGGGTAGAATGAGCTAATCACCGTGGTCTGTTAATGAAGTCTTCTGGTCGTCCATCAGGTGCAGGATGATGGATGAGATGACATCCCTCACCCACTGAGGTCCCGCCTCTTCTCTCATCAAGCACAAAACACAACATGTCCTTCATTATGTCTGTGGATGCATCATTATGTTTACACAACTGTTTAATTATCCGACCAAGATGTTGAGGAGCAGCTAATAGAACCTGTAGCAGCTAGGCAGTAGCAGCTAATTGAACCACTAGAAGCAGAACCACTAGAATCACAACCAATAACAGCTAACCAGTAGCAGCTAAGCAGCTGCAGCTAATAGAACTAGCAGCAGCCAACCAGTAGCAGCTAATAGAACCCCTAGCAGCAAACAGAACCAGTAGCATTTAACCAGCATCAGCTAACAGAATCAGTAGCAGCTAACCAGTAGCAGCTAATAGAATCAGTAGTGGCTAACCAGTAGCAGCTAATAGAATCAGTAGTGGCTAACCAGTAGCAACTAATGGAATTAGTCGCAGCTAACCAGTAGCAGCTAATATAACCAGTAGCACTTGACAGAACTTCTAGCAGCAGAAAAGAACCGGTAGCAGCCGCGTTGTGCGTGTTGTGCGTGTTGCTAGCATGTGATCGAAAGGCGAGCCGGTCAGATACCGCTGAGCTGGGCGGCCGTGGAGGGTATTGACAGGCGGTGTGAATGCTGTGAGAACACAGCTCCAGCTGTAATTAGCCGGAGCTCCTCTGTCTATAATCTGAAGTCATGGTTGGACACGCTGCTGCCTCTATCCTCCTAGCGAAGCCCCCTGGAGACGGTAATAAGACGTCTCAGATAAAAGCTGGCAGGACCTCCGTCGGTGCCTCGTGGCCCAGCACTTCCCTCATAATCCAACGTCAATAAGGTTAATCCTGGTGTTGACAGCTGATTGAGATGGACTCCACCGCATTCAGTCCTTGGATAAAATGACTCTATTAGCCCGAAATATTGGCACAGCGTGCCATGAGACTTTGTCAACGATCCCATGAGGAATTATCAATACAATTTGAATCATGATATTGAATTATGCTTCGTAAATAGCTTTTGGGGGTTCATAATGCTGGAATGTAATGCAAAACCAGGCCTGCAATATGTTTTAAGAAGAACACATTTCAATCAAATCACATCACTTCATAGAAGAGCCAATCAAATTGCATTATTTAAGAGGAGGGCCTATCAAATCAGAAAGGCCAATTACACACTTCAGAGAAAAGAAAATGTTGTTTAATCACTAGAGAAAAGAGCGATTAAATTTAATTGCATCACTTCTGGGAAAGTGCCTATAAGCCAGTCAAATTACAGTTATGTCATGACATTTGATAATAACAAGATATTTACACGAGCAACTCATTTGTAATGTTCAACAAGCATGAATCCAGCCACCAACTATTTCAACATGAATGTAAAACGTCTGTATGAAGGTTGTTTGAATGTGTAACGTCTGTCGGAGAGACAAAAAAAAAGCTTTCCCTGTCTCTCTGACAGCCCACTATGTGAGGGGCTAGTGTGTTACTCGAGGGGCTAGTGTGTTACTTGAAGAGATAGTGTGTTACGTGAGGGGTTAGTGTGTTACGTGAGGGCTAATGTGTTACGTGAGGGGCTAATGTGTTACGTGAGGGGTTAGTGTGTTAAGTGAGGGGCTGGCGTGTTACGTGAGGGACTATTGTGTTACATGAGGGTCTGGTGTGTTACACGAGGGGCTGTTGTGTTACTTGAAGAGCTAGTGTGTTACGTGAGGGGTTAGTGTGTTACGTGAGGGGTTAGTGTGTTCCATGAGGGGACAGTGTGTTACTTGAAGAGCTAGTGTGTTACGTGAGGGGTTAGTGTGTTACGTGAGGGGCTGGTGTGTTACACAAGGGGCTGGTGTGTTACTTGAAGAGCTAGTGTGTTACGTGAGGGGCTGGTGTGTTACGTGAGGGGCTAGTGTGTTACGTGAGGGGCTAGTGTGTTACGTGAGGGGCTAGTGTGTTACGTGAGGGGTTAGTGTGTTACGTGAGGGGTTAGTGTGTTATGTGAGGGGTTAGTGTGTTACGTGAGGGGCTAGTGTGTTACGTGAGGGGCTAGTGTGTTACTTGAAGAACTAGTGTGTTACTTGAAGGGCTAGTGTGTTACGTGAGGGGCTAGTGTGTTACGTGAGGGGCTGGTGTGTTACGTGAGGGGCTAGTGTGTTACGTGAGGGGGTAGTGTGTTACTTGAAGAACTAGTGTGTTACGTGAGGGGCTAGTGTGTTACGTGAGTGGCTAGTGCGTGTCCTATTTCCGAGCAGATCTGAGACAGTGTCTCTGGAGTGGTTTATAGGTCAGTTGCAGCGCGGCAGGGTGTGGGCTGAGGGTGTCAGGTTGTGTTTCTCTGTTTTCCTCTCCACTGCATGGTAATGAGGAGCGCGGCGAAGAAGACGAACAGTTTGTCTGCAAGGACATCATTATTTCCTCCGGAAGATGTTGAGGCTGCTAAGCCTCTCTCTGAAGGTTGAGGAGAGGCAGCTGGGTTTGGAGTAGTTTGATAGTTTTGCGCGGGGTGTGAACAGTTCATGAATCAATGTTTCGCAAGGTATCAGCTGTTTACGAACCATGTGATCTTGAGACAGGAAGCAGTTGTAATGGGCAGGTTCAGGGTCAGAGGTCAACACTGATTAGTCACGGACACACTCTGCTACACCTGCACAGACAAACACGACACGCACACACCTGCACAGACAAACACGACACGCACACACCTGCACACACCACACACACACACACATGCATGCACGCACGCATGCACGCACACACATACGCACACACACACGCACACACACACACATACACACACCAGGAAGGCCAGCCTCAAGGAGCTGGGACTGGGTTTCTGTGTGTGTGTGTGTGTGTGTGTGTGTGTGTTTCTGGTGACTGATCATTCTGGGGCTCTTTAACCGGAGGGCTCTGTCACTCGCTGCTAGGGTCCAACACACACACACACGCACGCGCACACATAAACCTGGCTACACACACCAGACAACAGGGCCAGGGACTTGGGGAGGAATCATGTGATCCAACCTGCGCCCAGAGCTTAATTTGGTCCATTGGGAGGGGGGAGGGTGTTTATCTCCCTGAAACACGGACCAGAACCAGGAGCAGGACCAGGACCAGGCCAGCTCTGAGGCCCGGCTCTCTGGCTGTGGAGGGCTGATTGCTGTGTGTGACGAGACGCAGGAGTGTCGCCTCTTCATCACACGCCAGCGTGGCGTCCACGTTGGGAATTGAAGAGTCACACCTTCGTGAAATTGGTTCTCCACACTTCCCGGGTTCCGGTGAACAGGAGGGTATTACAAGAGGAAGCCGCGCCTGTGTTACTGCTCTGGTTTTTAACCGTGTTTGAATAAATAAAAGATGGAGCCTGCGAGCTTTACCGGACCATCAACCGCACAGCGTGAAGCAAATTGCTTAAAAGTTCCATTTCATTGCGTTCCTTTTTTTTTTTGAGTTTTTCCGAGATTAAAAAGCGTGATCAACTGTAGCGCGGTAGCGCTGGTTGGATCGGACCCTGAGTCCATTCAAATGAGGAAGCTGCCTTCGCCTTGTGTCACGTGTTGAGTGTGAAGGTAGCCTCTGATCGGACAACAACAAATTAACGCATTGTGGTCAATGTCCTTGACTAGTCTGGTCTGGGGCCAGTCGTCTAGTCTGGGTCTAGTCCGTTCTGGGACTAGTGTGGTCTGGGACTAGTCTTGTCTAATTTGGTCTAGTGTGGGTCTAGTCTGGTCTGGGACTAGACTGGTCTGGGACTAGTCTAGTCAAGTCTGGTCTAAGACTAAACTGGTCTGGGACTTGGCTGGTCTGAACTGGGATAAATCTAGTCTGGTTAGGGACTAGTCTAATCTGATTCAGTCTGGGTCTGGTCTGGTCTAGACTAGTCCGAAACCAGACTAGTCTGGTCTGGTCTGGGTTTGATCTAGGACTAGTCTGATCTGGTGGTCATCAGGATCTAAGGCGGATTAGATTCTCACTCCACGCTGGACGCGTTCATGTCCAACCCCCACCGTCCATGTGAAAGATTGATGGGTTTTAAACTCACACAATTAATCTTTCAAAGAATCTGTCCCAGAAGAAAGGCTCCATGAGGAAATTTAATTATCGATCTATAAATTTCCTGAGTAATAATTTTACATCCCTGTAGAGTAAAACAGAACCCAGTGGAGATGATGTCAGACATGAGGAAGATGAAGTGATCTTGAAGACGTCTGCTGGCAAGCCCTTAATAAAACTCCATAACCAAGGATTTCTATATTTATGGGTGGAAGAAACCGCGAGTACCCTCCAGGATCAATAGAAATAGATCTATAGAAAAAGATAAATAGATCGAGTGATGGACCCGCACACTGCAACAACCCTACTCATCTCAGATTCAATATGTTCAACAACTAGAATAAAAAAGAAGCCACAAATCAAGCCACGCAGGGGCTGAGATATTTCTCCTTGAGGAGAAAGGTTTCTTGTCGGCTTGCTTGCTCCTTCCTGTGGGAAGCAGAGCACCAGTAAACCAGCCGCACTCCACGCAGAATTATAGTCCTAATCATTTCAACAGCAAATCACCCCGTTCCCTCCAGCCTCAGACCACAGTGTGTAGCCTTGGCTTCAGCGGAGGTAGGCTGGTCATCACACGTCCATATCTTACCTCTGGTCATACATTTGTCACTAGCTGTCTGCTGCCCACACGCCGTCAGCCACACACTGAATACACTCGCCATATTAATGGCTCCTTGGTATTATTCACCGCAGAGGAACACAATTAGTTTAAGTACCAGCCATCCATCTGCACGTGTGACAGCTCCATTTGTTATGAGAACAAGTTAGGCCTCTAATAGTGCCTGTGGAACCCCGTCATCACAGAGCTCCATCAAATATGTAGAGCTCTCACTGTAACAAATACAACCACCACCTCTCTATGGAGCCCTTATTACAGCACTTCTCTATAGAGCCCTCACTATAACCCTGTCTATAGAGCCCTCACTATAACACCTCTCTATAGAGCCCTCACTATAACACCTCTCTATAGAGCCCTCACTACAACACCTCTCTATAGAGCCCTCACCATAACACCTCTCTATAGAGCCCTCACTACAACACCTCTCTATAGAGCCCTCACTACAACACCTCTCTGTAGAGCCCTCACTAGAACACCTCTCTATAGAGCCCTCACTAAACCCTATCTATAGAGCCCTCACTATAACCCTGTCTATAGAGCCCTCACTATGACACCTCTCTACATAGACTACTAAACACTGTAGTCTATATTCTGTCTATGATGGTCTAGTCATGAAGTTCTTCACTTCTATAACCCTCTGCATTCTGAATAAACTAACAATATGTTATACATTATTATTAGTAATATATTGCATTACATTATCATTATTATATTACGTTGTGTATCGGGATAACAGTTAACTTAATACTGTAATATTCCAAGGCGTTAAAAATAAATTGTTGTTAATGTGTTGCTTCAAGCTGTGAGCATCAATCTACCTCCTTACTATATTATAGAGGGAGGGAGGGAGGCAGGGAGAGAGAGAGGGGGAGGGAGTGAGGGTGGGAGAAAGAGAGATGCAGAGACAGAGAGGAGGCGAAAGAGAGAGAGATTGCGAGCATCTGGGAACATGGTCTATGTTTCATCTTTTGACACGTTGACTTTAAAGTGATTTCTCTGAAGCTCTTAATCAAAATATTTAAGATGGATGTCAAGGCATGTGCACACACACACACACACACACACACAAACACACACACACACACACACACACACACACACACACACACACACACA
>JAOPUI010000098.1:10758886-10774987 GCA_027123135.1 Urophycis floridana | reverse complement strand
AGCGACTTTCGTATGACAGCTAACCCAGGCTTTGAGCTCAACATACCTCGCTAACCCACTAATCGAGCTTCGTAGTATACCCCCCCGGTCTCTGCTGTGTCCATGCTGAAAGATAAACAATATCAAAGGGATTTAGTAAAGAATGGCATGATATCCGCATACACACCTAATGTATGTCTACCTATGGCATCAGATGTTTAGCTTGTTCTAGAAAAATTCAATGGGATCAAACATGCCCCAAGTGTCCATATGTTTCTGCCCATAGGAAGATAAACATATTGCACAACACAGTCAAGCGGGTTTACGGGAGTTTCAGCTAAGTAGTTTACACAGCAAAATGTGGAGGTATGACGAGGATCCACTGGACTCCAAGTAGGAGTGTGGGGAAAAGCCTTTTGCTGCCAATGTAAGAACTTGAACTTTCACCTCCCTTCGCTAGGGAGGAAAAACAAAGTTTTCCCCGCTGGACCAGACAGTGCTGCAGAATTAGTCAATTTTCCAACCAAGGATGGAAAGGGAGTTGGCGGAAGGTTTGGCCTGAGGTTTCTGGCGACGACTAGAATTACAGTAAAACAATTGAACAAACCTTGATCTAACTCCATATTTTTGGCACATTTTCACCGTGTGCGGTTAAAGCACTATATGACCAAGTCCATCTTTAGAGTCTCTCTGACCATCTCACATTAGCTTGCAATGACCAGGGCCTCTTCCAAATCTGTAGCCCCCTACTTGTGGCATTTAGCTCTCAGAACTGTGTCAGGTCTAGCTCGAAATCTCCAGAATTTGGCCTCTCTCTGAGCTCCATCACTGTAGCCTGGTAATGCTACACTTCCAAATTCTCACCTGGAGCATGAAGATGGGCAGAGAGGTTTGCTCTGAAATAGTCCAAAAATTGTCTTTGTCCCCTTCCTTCATCCCAGAATAGTCGCCCTGAGCTGCCATTGGCAGTCTATCCCACAGGAGAAAAGCAGCCTTGGACAGCTGCATTGGAAAAATCCTCACCAGTTTATATTTATAGTCATCTCCCGTGCCTTCCACGAGCATCCTCACGGCTACTTCATATTGTAAGATAAGATAAGATATGATATTCCCTTATTAATCCCCCTTAGGAGAAATTCACATTGACCAGCAGTTCAAGGGGATAGAGAAGTGTGATAGAAAACCTGAGTATAGGCAATAAACAATAAATAGATTTACCTAAATTGAGATAAAATGTGCAAGATGTGCAAATGTAGAGAATTTCACAAGTAATGTAAGAAGACATAAATAACGCCGGTTTAGGTAACAGTCCTGAGGTGAGGGGTGTGGTGTTCAGTCCATTATCTGGAGGTGTTGGGGCTTTCAAGACATTGGGAGCGGGTGGTTGAGGTGTTGTAGAGTCTGGTGGCTAATAGGATGAAAGAGCCCCCCAAGTACACACACAGTCCACACACACAGTCCACACAAATAATATACACACACAGTACACACAAACACACACCCGCACATAATTCTCATACACACACATAGATAACAAACACACTGTACACACATTGTAAAGGCACACACACAGTACACACATTGTAAACACACACATACATCCATTCATCCATCCATCAATCCATACATACATACACACACACACACACACATACACACACACACACACACACACACACAGAACACACAATCATGCATGCATAAAAATACACACTGTATTGTGGTTGATTTAAATACATACACTCAGCTATACTCAAAATGCTTCATGTTTTTGGGCCTCTGAAATGTTTAGAATGAAAAGCCATGAAAAGAATTGGCTTTGAAGATCTTCCCTAGGTTCATTATAAGATAAGATAAGATAAGATTTTCCTTTATTAATCCCCCTTAGGAGAAATTCACATTGACCAGCAGTACAAGGGGATAGATGAGCGTGATAAAAAAAACCTGAGTATAGACAATAAACAATAAATAGATTTACCTAATTTAAGATAAAATTATATGCAAGCTCTTAGAATCAGATCAGATGAAAAAAATGAAAACCTATATACACACAAAGTAGTCATGCTAACAGCTGTCATTGTGGTGGTGGTGGTGGTCGTGGTGTAGATGAATGAGGAGATGCTGTGCCAGGAGTTTGGGCGCTACGGGCCTCTAGCCAGCGTGAAGATCATGTGGCCCAGGACGGACGAGGAGCGCGCCCGCGAGAGGAACTGCGGTTTTGTGGCTTTTATGAACCGGAGGGATGCTGAGCGCGCCCTAAAGAACCTAAACGGTACGTCACCGCGGGTGACGGCAGCTGTTACTTGTGTTGGCCGCCAGAGGGCAGGAAGTAGCTGCTGTGGGCCGTCGATAAAGACAGAGGGTTCCCTGCTCTGACTGTTGTGGACCTCAGACTGTTGTACACTTTACAAACTGTTCTGGACTTAACAGTTGGTGACGGTTGGACAGGCTGTTGTCCAGTTGTTTGACAGGCTGTTGTCAAGCTGTTTTACAGACTGTTGTCAAACTGTTTGACAGACTGTTGTCAGGCTGTTTTGACAGACTGTTGTCAAGCTGTTTGACAGACTGTTGTCAGGCTGTTTGACAGGCTGTTGTCAAGCTGTTGTACTGACTGTTGTCAGACTGTTGTCAGGCTGTTGTACAGACTGTTGTCAGGCTGTTTGACAGGCTCTTCCGCTCTGTCAACAGGAAAGATGATAATGAACTTTGAGATGAAGCTGGGATGGGGGAAAGGAGTGCCGATCCCCCCCCACCCCATATACATCCCTCCCTCCATGATGGAGCATACGCTGCCCCCCCCTCCCTCCGGCCTGCCCTTCAACGCACAGCCCCGCGAGCGCCTGAAGAACCCTGCGGCCGCGCTCCTCCCCCCACCCAAGAACAAGGAGGAGTTCGACAAGGTAACTAGCATGACAGGCTAGCATCCAGCATCACATGACTGCTGCCAGTGCTGTTCAGTTAGCTTAGCGTAGCCCCTGTTCTGTTAGCATAGCCGCTGTTCTGTTAGCCCAGCATAGCCCTTGTTCTGTTAGCCAAGCATAGCCCTTTTTCTGTTAGCCTAGCATCGCCCTTGATCTGTTAGCCCAGCATAGCCCTTTTTCTGTTAGCCTAGCGTAGCCTATCTTCTGTGAGTTTAGCTGCTCAGACATTAGCCTTGAGTCTAGCCCTTAGCGTGAGTAGTTAAGCTAGTTTTGTGCTGTCTAGTCCAGTGTTTTTAGTGTTTGAGGGCGTTAGCATTTTATCAGTGTTAGAGTCCAGTGGGTTGGGCTGCCGTAGAACTGATAGTTAAGTAGTGTGTGTATTTGCAGTTTTCAATGCATTTTTTATATTTATCACCTGTTGCCTTTTAACAATACTCACATATTCTATGTTTATTATCTGATGTGACTTCATATACAGACTCTGTCGCACGCCATAGTCAAAGTGGTTATCCCAACAGAAAGGTACATGTTTTTCTTTTTTTAATTGGTGTAAAAACTTAGAAAACAAAAAAAAAACATCCCATTAAGAACCCTAAAGTTGGACCAATTGGATCACGGCATGTTCGGGGGGCGGGGCTAGTGTGGATGAGCAATGGTCCCCGATTGGTCGGAAGACTGACTCATCTCTAAAGCACCCCCTCATCCTTCACAGCAGACAGCAGTAGACCACAGCCCAGAATCACACCGCACAACACACGTAGACGTAGAGCCACACGACGCTCTCCACGCTGTGACCATTGCTCACGCACCCCGGCCGCCCCCCCGGGCCGCCCCCGGCAGCAGAGCCCCAGCCAGCCTGGCCGCTGCCCCCCAAAACCCTTCACTAGCCTTAAGAACTTTGACCTTTGACATTGGCCTCGGTGGGCAGCACAAGTTGAACTGTCTGCGGCAGCGAGGGACCCCGCAAGGCATCATGGGATGGATTGGGAAAGTATACAGAATTTCCCCCGCCATTGGTACGATGGGCTCCAATACAAGTACATGTGATCTGTGTTGTCCAATGAAAGACACCCTTCGTTTTGCTGGCCACTTTAGGCTAAAGCCAGCAGAGCTATAGAGCTACAGCAATCTGTCTCAGTCTACTGCCTGATATATACATACACACATGCACGCACGCACACACAGACCCACATGCACGCACGCACACGCACACACACCTAGTCGTACGTAAACACAGCTCTGATCTGTCCCGTGATTGGTCTTCACATCACCGTGGCTTAATGAAGTAGTACACGTGCCCGTGTGTAGTGTTGCTGTGTGGCTGAAGGAGCTGAGCGGCCAGGCGGACGTCTCAATGCGTGTGCTTTAACTGTGTTTTTCTTCTAGGAATTTGCTCTCTCTCATCCATCGAATGATCGAGTTTGTGGTGCGTGAGGGGCCCATGTTCGAAGCCATGATCATGAACCGCGAGATCAACAACCCCATGTACAGGTGAGCCACACGCCACGCCACGCCCCGCCCGCTGCGGTGATGTCATCACACCTGTCACACCCGCTCCACCCGCTGTGATGTCATCACACCTGCTCGGTGCGCTGTGATGTCATCTCACCGGCTCTGCCCGCTGTGATGTCATCACACCTGCTCGGTGCGCTGTGATGTCATCACACCTGCTCGGTCCGCTGTGATGTCATCACACCTGCTCGGTGCGCTGTGATGTCATCACACCGGCTCTGCCCGCTGTGATGTCATCACACCGGCTCTGCCCGCTGTGATGTCATCTCACCGGCTCTGCCCGCTGTGATGTCATCACACCTGCTCGGTCCGCTGTGACGTCGTCACATCTGCTCGGTCCGCTGTGATGTCATCACACGCTGGTCCGTGACATCACAATTGACGTTCTGTGCGTCCCTTCCCAGGTTCCTATTTGAGAATCAGAGTCCGGCGCACGTGTACTACCGCTGGAAGCTCTACACGATACTCCAGGTACGTGTGGCGTCCTGCGCGGGTCCGCATCAACGCCAGGGCTCGCGTGTCGTGTCGTGTTCCCAGTGACCGCCATTCATCCAGTGACCGCCATGAGTGACCCCTCTCCCTCCAGGGAGAAGCGCCCGCCAAGTGGAGGACCGAGGACTTCCGGATGTTCAAGAACGGTTCCCTGTGGCGGCCGCCTCCCCTGAACCCCTACCTCCACGGGCCCTACGACGACGCTGAGGACGAAGACGAGGAAGAGGAGGCCGGCAAGAAGGGATCCCTCAAGGAAGAGTGAGTGACACGAGAGGGCCTCGTGTTTACAACAGGAGCATCCGGATCACAGTTTACAACATTATGAGTGTTGTTTACATCTGGATCACAGTTTACAACATTATGAGTGTTGTTTACATCTGGATTACAGTTTACAACATTATGAGTGTTGTTTACATCTGGATTACAGTTTACCACATGAGTGTTGTTTACATCTGGATCACAGTTTACAACATTATGAGTGTTGTTTACATCTGGATCACAGTTTACCACATTATGAGTGTTGTTTACATCCGGATTACAGTTTACCACATTATGAGTGTTGTTTACATCTGGATCACAGTTTACAACATTATAAGCGTCGTTAACATCTGGATTACAGTTTACAACATTATGAGTTATTGTTACATACAATATTAGGTACGACAATGACATCTACAATAAATGTCTCTTTCCCTCTCTCCTATTCTGATATTATTATTACTTGACTAGGACAGATGTGTTGGCATTGTCATGAGTGTGATGATGACAAGTGTCCCCCTGTCTCCCTCCAGAGAGAGAGACCAGCTGGAAGAGATGCTGAGGGCGCTGACCCCCAGGAAGGGAGACATCGCGGAGGCCATGTTGTTCTGCCTCACGCGGGCCGAGGCGGCCGAGGAGATCGTGGAGTGCATCACAGAGTCCCTGTCCATCCTGAAGACGGCGCTGCCTAAGAAGGTAGTGTGCTCCTACAACATCTCACACACACACACACCTCCTCCACCATCACACCTCCCTCACACACACACACACCTGCTGCACCATCACACCTACCTCACACACACTCACACACACACCTCCTGCCGACACCTCCTCACATGCCCTCGTGTGCAACGTGTGTGTGTGTGTGTGTTCCTGTGGCTTCAGATCGCTCGGCTCTACCTGGTCTCTGACGTTCTCTACAACTCCTCTGCCAAAGTGTCCAACGCCTCCTACTACAGGAAGTAGTAAGTCTGCCTCCTGCTCCGCACGGTATCTTCTTCCTCTCCTCGGTGCACCGCTGTTTTTAAACCCTCCTCCCATTGTCTCCTGTGCAGCTTTGAGACCAAGCTGTGTCAAATCTTCTCTGACCTCAACGCGACCTACAAGAGCATCCAGGGCCACCTGCAGTCTGAGAATTTCAAGGTATGCCCCCATCATCTACCCCATTTCCTCCTCCAGCCTCCCCCTTCATGTCTTCCCTCACGTCAGTCTTCTATGCAGCCAGCAGCTAATGCTAGCCAAGAGGCGAGCTAACAATATATGAACGTAGTGTATGTGAGAGTTGTAACGAGGCAGTCTTTGTGCGTTGTTGCAGCAACGTGTCATGGCGTGCTTCCGGGCGTGGGAGGACTGGGCCGTGTACCCGGACCCCTTCCTCATCAAGCTCCAGAACATCTTCCTGGGCCTCGTCAATATCACTGTGGAGAAGGAGCCTGTCAGTCTTCCCGTAGAGGTCAGTAGACCTCCCACCATGCCTGGGCCTCCTCCTGGAGGTCAGGGCTTCAGTAGATCACGCCGTTCACACCATCATGTATAAATGATTGTGTGACTGTAACATCTTCAAATGCTGGAGGAGGATCAAGTGAATGAACACATGGCAGCTCACGGCGTTCCTGAAAGGAAGCACCTCTGCACTCACGCCACACCACACTGCCGGTATGTCTAATGTGCATCCTGGACGCTCTGCCCTCCAGCCAGAGGTGGTGGAGGACGTGGACGGGGCCCCCATCGGGGAGCTGGAGGTGGGGTCTCCCCTGGAGGACGTGGACGGGATCCCCATCGACGGGGTGGTGCTGGACGGAGCGCCGCTCGACGACCTGGACGGAGTGCCCATCAAACCCCTGGAGGAAGACCTGGACGGGGTGCCCTGTGAGTGGGCGGGGCTTAGAGGGGCGGGGCTTGGTGTGTCTGGCTGAGTGTCGAGTGTGAGAGTAACTCTCCCCCACTCTCTCTCTGTTCCAGTGGACCAGTCCAAAGAGGGAACCTTCAAGGTGGCGCCCTCCAAGTGGGAGGCTGTAGACGAAGCGGAGCTGGAGTCACAAGGTACACGCACACACACGCGCACACACACACACACACACACACACACTGCATTGTGTGCTCCCTGATTGGTTGTGTAACCTGTAATGTGCTAACTCCCCTCCCCCAGCGGTTACTACTTCAAAGTGGGAGGTGTTTGAGCAGCCAGAAGAATCTAGACCGTGAGTTGGAGACATTCAGGACATCCTGGTGTTCTGTGTATCCTGGTGTCTGGTAGTAGTGCATGTGGTGGTCGTGGTGTCCTGGTCTCATGGTCTCTGTTGTTATTGCTGCCTGAAGTGATGAAGATGACAGCGACGACGACAGGAGTCCCTCATCCGACCCGGCCGGCTCGTCCAATCCGCTGCGGGACGACGGAGACGCGAAGAGCAAGCAGGCCGAGATGAACGAGGAGAAACGCACCAAGCTCCGGGAGATCGAGGTACTACCAAGGCCCCATCACAATGAAGGCTTGCTGATTACACTGACTCCACCAAGGCCCTGTCATAACACAAGTCCTAATGATAATCTCCAGCCAGGCCCCGTCACAATTCCCAGGCCCTGATGTAATCAAAGCCATCAGGTAGACTACGTACCCAGTCCCTGTGACATGGTGTGTGACATGGTGTGTTGTGTCAGGTAAAGGTGATGAAGTTCCAGGATGAGTTGGAGTCTGGGAAGCGGCCCAAGAAGTCCGGCCAGAGCCTCCAGGAGCAGGTGGAGCACTACCGAGACAAGCTACTGCAGAAGGTACACTTCGATAGGGTAGCTGTGCAGCTCTGTATGGCTTTTACTTTGAAGTGCTGCTTGATTGGGTTAGCTGTGCAGCTCCGTATGGCTTTTACTTTGAAATACTGCTTGATGGGGTAGCTGTGCAGCTTTGTATTGCTTTTACTTTGAAATGCAGCTTGATGGGTTAGCTGTGCAGCTCCGTATGGCTTTTACTTTGAAAGGCTGCTCGATTAGAAGCTGATGCGTGACTGATGACGTTTCAGGAGAAGGAAAAGGAGAAGGCCGAGCGGGAGAAGGAGAAGGAAAAGCGAGAGAAGGAGAAGGCCGAGTCTCGCCTGAAAGAGTTGAAGAAGGAGAAAGAGAAGGAGGACACGCCCACCAGAAAAGAGAGGTACGTCACGTGACCCGGCAGCAATCCTCCCGTCCGCCAGCGCCTCCGCAGGGTGTTCTAAAAACCCGGCGGTGTTGTTCTCTCTGTGTGTGTGTGTGTGGTTGCTAGGAAACGGCGTCACAGCGGCTCTCCCAGCCCGGGCCGCAGCAGCAGCAGGCGCGGTCGCTCCCCCTCCCCGAGGTCCGAGAGGTCCGAGAGGTCCTACTCTAAAGACGCGCCCTCCTCCTCCTCGTCCTACTCCAAAGACGCGCCCTCCTCTTCCTCCCGCTCCACACACAAGGACTCCCCGCGCGCCGCCGCCAAGAAGACCTCCAAGAGGTGAGACGCTAGGCTAACTAGCATCACGCTAAATGATGTGACTCTGCACTACGTCTGTTAGCACCAAGAAGACCTCTGAGAGGTGAGACGCTAGGCTAACTAGCATCACGCTAAATTATGTTACTCTGCGCTACATCTGTTAGCACCAAGAAGACCTCCAAGAGGTGAGACGCTAGGCTAACTAGCATTACGCTAGACTATGTGACTCTGCGCTACGTCTGTGAGCACTAAGAAGACCTCCAAGAGGTGAGACGCTAGGCTAACTAGCATCCCGCTAAATTATGTGACTCTGCGCTACGTCCGTTAGCACCCAAAAGACCTCCGAGAGGTGAGACGCTAGGCTAACTAGCATCACGCTAGACTATGTGACTCTGCGCTACGTCTGTTAGCACTAAGAAGACCTCCGAGAGGTGAGACACTAGGCTAACTAGCATCACGCTAAATTATGTGACTCTGCGCTACGTCTGTTAGCACCAAAAAGACCTCCGAGAGGTGAGACGCTAGGCTAACTAGCATCACGCTAAATTATGTTACTCTGCGCTACATCTGTAAGCACCAAGACCTCCAAGAGGTGAGACGCTAGGCTAACTGGACTCATGCTACATTACGCTGCACACACACTATATGCCAGCCACTAGCAGATTTGTTTGGTTCGTCCGCCGTCAAACCCTTTGTCGTGGTCTTCCTCAGGTCCCCCTCTACCCCCCGCACCCCCAAGCGGTCCCGTCGCTCTAGATCCAGGACCCCTAAAAAGTCCAGCAAGAAGTCTCGCTCCAGGTCCCGGTCGCCACACCGTTCCCACAAGAAATCCAAGAAGAGCAAACACTAACGCTGTGAATGCCTGTTTTATATTGTAACATACTGATCATGTGCTGGTAATGTAGAGCGGCCCGCTCTGTAGTCTGTCTTTTCTTTTTGTAGTTCCATTAAAAATATTCCTAATACACGAGTCTGCTCAAATCTGTTAACTCACATTCAAAGTTCACAGTAGCTTTAATGTCAATTCCTTCACACGTGAAGACATACAAAGGAATCGAGAAGACGTTTCCCACTCTCCCACGGTGAAACAGATAAGACAAGACATTTCCTAATGCTATGGGCTTTAATCTCATTCATCCAATGCAACTGTTACACACGCACACAGGTGTGGTCGGTCAGAGCTTGGCCCAGGTGTTCCTCAGCTGGTCCCGGAGCTCCAGGTGAGCGATGGACGACAGGTGGACCTCGTCCGGGCCGTCAGCGATGCGCAGCGTCCTGGCGTACATGTACCTGTCCACATCACCGTGCACATGTTATACGATGACTGCAGAGAGTTCAGCTAAAAACTGCCATGTTTCTTGTTCAGTGGTTTTTCACAAGGTGCGTGAAAGAACCAGAACTATTGTGTTCAAAATAATAGCAGTCCAACAATACTAAGCAGATCAATCACTGTTTTTGGTAGAAATGATATTTCTACAATAATTTACTAGTACGTGTAGTGGAGTAATGGAAAACCAACAGACCAAATGGTCATGACATGCATGCTGCTGATTCTGTGTAATTGAATCATTGGTTGAAAGGGGCTTGTGCAAAATAATACCAGTGTGGTGTTCAGTTCATGAGGTCATTCATCTGAAAAACCAGGTGTCAAACAGGTGGCTTTTATTTAAGGACAAGGGTAGCAAATGTTCTACATGCTGGTTATAGTGCTATAGTTATATTTCCCTGAAAATCAGTAAAATGGGTCACTCCAGACATTGTCCAGAATAACAATGTACTTTGATTAAAAAGTTGATTGGAGAGGGGAAAACATATAAAGAAGTGCAGAAAATAGGCATAAGATAGGCGGCTCAGCTAAAATGATCTCAAATGCTTAACCAAAACCAGACAGACGTGGAAGAGAACGGAAAACTACCACTCATGGATCGACGAAAATGGTCAAGACTCAAAGACTCGGCCAATGATCAGCTCCAGGGAGATCAAAGAAGGTCTAAAGTTACCTGTGAATATTGTAACATTTACAAGACGAAGCCCTCGCAAAGTCCCTTTGTTGAAAAAAGGACATGTGCTGAAGAGGTTACAATTTGCCAAAGAGCATAATGACTGGCCTTAAGAGAAATGGCGCAACATTTTGAGGACTGATGAAAGCAAGCTTGTTCTTTTTGGGTCTAGGGGCCGCAGACAGTTCGTCAGACAACCCCCAAACACTGAACTGTTTCTGAGGCCAAACCAAGAAATGCAGAGGAATTGTGGAATGTAGTCCAATCGTCCTGGGCTAGCATACCTATTCATAGGTGCCAGTGGTTATACAACTAAATATTAGTTTAGTGAGTCACGGGAAAGCCACATCTTCAAGAATTTTTCAGTTTTTACGGTAAATGTTTGAGTTTGTAAAGAAAAATGCAGACACTGCTATTTTTTTTGAACAGCCTAATATTCCCTTTTCTTCACTTTCTGTACAGGAATAACAAATGTGATCATTTTTGTCCTCATGTTTTGATTTGGAATAGAATGTGCAGTGTTCCCAATGCATTTGCATGTATGGAAATGAAGGCTGTTATCAGGATTTTGAGCTTGGCTCACTTTTTCAAAACACACTGCTTTTATTTTGAGCACAACAGCATATTCACACATAAAGGACGACTCACATCTGGGCGAGGGGGAAGTCTCCAGACACCCCGGCTCCCCCGTGCACCTGGATGGCACAGTCCACTACGTGACACACCATCCGGGCCGCCGCCACCTTGATCATAGAGATCTGACGGACAGACAGACAGACAGGCGGTAAACACACTGCACGGTAATGGGGGTTCAGTATTAACGGGCGACGACGTCACCCTGCTCACCTGCTTGCGTGCGGCGCGGTTTCCGACGGTGTCCAGGGCGTGAGCAGCGCTCAGCGTCAGCAGGCGACTCTGATCGATCAGCAGACGCATCTCGGCAATCTGGTGGGCCACTGCCTCCTGTACCATCAAATCATCATATCACTGCTAGGAGATACCGCTGGAAGATGCAGCATTACGCCCCTACTACCGCTGCAAGATATATAACATCCTATATATACATCACTGCCTGCTGAAGTGATAATGTGTGGGTAGAGCTCCTTGTGATGCCGTGGTAACCTACGTGTTGGTAGAGCTTGTGTCGCGTGGTAACCTAACCTACACGTTGGCAGAGCTTGTGTTGTCGTGGTAACCAACGTGTTGTGTTGCCATGATATCCTACGCTTCGGCAGAGCTTGTGTTGCCGTGGTAACCTCCGTGTTGGTAGAGCTCCCTGTGTTGCCGTGGTAACCTCCGTGTTGGTAGAGCTCCCTGTGTTGCCATTGTAACCTATGTGTTGTTAGAACCTCTTGTGTTGCCGTGGTAACCCACGTGTTGGTAGAGCTCCCTGTGTTGCCGTGGTAACCTACGTGTTGGTAGCGCTACCTGTGTTGTCGTGGTAACCTAGGTGTTTGTAGGGCACCCTGTGTTGCCGTAGTAACCTACGTGTTGGTAGAGTTTCTTCCCGAAGGCATCGCGGGAGGCTGCACGTTGGCAGAGCAGCTCCAGCGACCGCTCAGCCATTCCGACCGCCCGCATGCAGTGATGTAACCTTCCTGGACCCAGACGGCCCTGAGCTATCTGGAAGCCCTTCCCCTCACCTGGAGCCACACAAAATATGCACTCAGACACATACACACACACACTCACATATAGACACATTTACATACACACAGACACTGAGTGATGCGGTGGGGTACCTAGGATGATGTTACTCAGAGGAACTCTCACGTTGTCAAACTGCATCTCAAAATGGCCACCATGAATCGCATCTATGGACACACAGACATTAAATAGAGTGCATATCACACAGGCATCATACTGGATGTAAATATAACTTATATAGTGCACTTTAAACTAGTAACACTTCAAACTAGTAAACTTAATTAGTACATTATACACAGGATCAGAACATATACAATGCATCATTGTTATGTATTATACATTATGGGGAACAATAGAAATATAACAGTCAATGTTTTATGGAACATGGCAGGTCATCATTTGATTAAGACATGGTGATTTGTACACCGTGCTGTATTGTGAAGGCAGATAAACTTTTATTTTGAAAGGAGCCCACCATCCTGTCCGAACACAGTGAGCGGCCGGACTCGCTTTACCCCTGGAGTGTCCAGAGGAACCAGAACCATGCTGTGCTGCTGGTGCCTGGACACACACACACACACACAAACACTTTAAAAAGCAGATATGTGTGTGTGTGTGAGTGAAGGGGTGAGTGGGTGAGGGGGTGAGACAGTGATTGAGTGAGGTTGGTCTGACCTGTGTTCTGTGGAGCTGTTTCTGCACATGACGATAGCGATTGTACACCTGGGATTACCGGCACCTGGGATTCAGAACACAGTGCCTTAGTACATGTGGTATTAACAAAAGTCCACTAGGGGGCAGTGTTTTAGTAATAGTAACACATGTTGAGTATCTCATAACAACAACTGTACCAGATGCAGAGGAGTGCATTGTCTGGACAACAGATTTAACAGGACTTGACCAGAAACGCGTCAACCCTCATAAACATTCCAACACCTTCCATCAGAAAGAGCACGCGAGAGAGACAAGACAGACAGCAGAAACCCTACGCATCTTCTGTCACACACTGAACACTCATCAGTTCATCAGAGTTGCATCTAAAATGTAGCCCATGACGCAGCTTATTTGATACATTATATGTACTCGCAGGATTCTTGTCATTTCTGGGTTGGATCTTCAAGGGTGAATGCACGCATTGTGAGTTTTGAGTATAGCGTCAGCCAAATGAACGTAATGTAATGTAGGGCTACTAAGCCTGACACTCCTATGTCAGGCATAACATGGTACATACTGTACATGTCTTCATATGATAGTGCTCAGTACATACGTGTGTACTATGTAGTAGCATGTAAAGACACGTATGAACTGTGTTAAGCCTGATGGTATGTAGTACATGGGTGCCAGAGAGGTAAGCTCAATGAGAGGTTAGGAGCTTTTGCCATCACCTGCTACACACAGCTCTAAGCAGTATGCAAATACACAGCTACAAACGCACAACTTCACAAGCGCAAAACTACTGAAACAGAAATTAATCACAGACTTTCAGAGCTACAAACCCCACAAACACAGCTTCTGTCCCCACCCTCAATTTGTCCCCCTCTCTCTCTCTCTCTCTCTCTCTCTATCTCTCTCTCTCTCTCTCTCTCTCTCTCTCTCCCTCTCTCTCTCTCTCCCTCTCTCCCTCTCTCCCTCACTCCCTCTCTCCCTCTCCCTCTCTCCCTCATACACAGACACACACCCTGCTTGGATTGTGGGTTGGGTATGTTGGTGGAGAGGTGTTCCCTGGAATACGTGAGTCATGGAGTAACGTATTCAACAGTACTCAGAGGGAACGCGAGCAGAAAGGCGCCACAGCGGGGACACAAACAGCCCCCATCACACTGCTGCAGGACACAACAGGTATGCACATCTTTATCTGGCATCTCATGTTTTGGTCAGTGGGATCTCTACTGTGGGTTCTGTACTCTGGGTTCCCAACTGTGGGTTCTCTGCTGTGGGTTCTGTATGGTGGGTCGTGCTGTAGGTTCTCTGCTGTGGATTCTCTGCGGTAGGTTCTGCACAGTAGGTTGTATAGTGTAGGTTCTCTACTTTAGGTGTTCTACTGTGGGTTCTGTGCTGTAGGTTCTGTACGATAGGTTCTCTGCTGTGGGATCTCTACTGTAGGTTCTCTACTGTTGGTTCTGAATACATGCAATGTTTACAAAGATATGTACAAAGTTACATAGTGCTATACCACATGACATTACAATTACTTAGCTGACGCTTTGATCCAAAGCGACTTATAATAAGTGCATTCAACCATGAAGATACAACCCAGAAATGGCAAGAATCATGCCAGTGAATACATTTTATGAAATCAGCAAACAGCTGCAAGTGTACTTAGTATTCAAAGTACAATATACACCCAGGGAAGTGTGTTTACTGGAGGATAGAGGTTCCCAAAAATGTTCAGCTCATGACCCAAAAGAGAAATGTGTTGTCTCCCTGGGATCCAAGGGAGAACAATACATAAGGATTTGCCATAAAATTGTCGTTATGCTAATGGGCATCACCACCTAATAACGAACTTGCACTCTGAACCTGCAATGACAACATAGAAGCAACAAGGCAATCTCAGTTAGCAACACATTAGTCACCAACTCACTGATAAACAAACCAAACAAACCATCTGAATGCCTCACAAACAAACACATGGGTCAACCATTTCCATGGTTGAAACACTATATCTCCGAAGTATCTTCTTTCCACATAAAATGTTCAATTCTAAGCTGTCAAAAGGGGGTTGTGATCGACCGGGATTAAGTAGTCAACAGCATGGCCTTTTCTAACTGTACTGTTCTAACAGTCAAAGGTCCTTGTTTATAAGGTTTTATGGCATAATAAAGTCACATAACAATGTAATTATATTCATCATTCAAGCCAGATTCATGTCACGTCAAAGTATGACATAAAATCAACGTAACAAAGTTTGAATCATCATGATCAGACAGATTTTTCTGGATTCTTATAGTTACAACCACAACCACACAGTAGTTGGTATACAGTGAATTAGCTTCCAGTAGCTAGTTAATATACAGCAGCTAGCACATGGAAGCCAGCGTACAGTAGCTTTTCAGCCTACAGCAGCCGGTTAGCATAGAGCTGAGAGTCTGGTGATCCCAGGAAGGCCGTAGTTGGCCGGGCGTTCCTCAGGCGTGCTGATGGAGTAACCATGCGAGGGCAATTAGTGCAGCCACCAGACCCTGCACACCGGAATAGAGAGTCAACACATCCCGCTACAAACTACTAATTGGCTGAAACATTACTGCATTACTGCTGACTAACACGCCGGCGGTTTACACATCCTGTTCCCAACGCCATTCCCCCGGGGAGGTCGTGACCTCTGCTGACCTCCCTGCCGTTCCCCCAGAGCGCAGCGGGATGGAGAACTACTACTACGGCGCGCGCCACAACGGCACCTTCGACGACGCCGACGCCTACGACTACGACTACGACTACGGCGACAACTACACGCAGCACTCCGTCTGCGACAAGGAGTCGGTGCGCTCCTTCGCCGCCGTCTTCCTGCCGCTGATGTACGGCGTGACGCTGGTGCTGGGCCTGGCGGGCAACTCCCTGGTGGTGCTGACCTACAGCGGGCGGGGCGGCGGCCGCCTGCGCACCCTGACCGACGTCTGCCTCCTCAACCTGGCGGTGGCCGACCTCCTGCTGCTGGTCACGCTGCCGCTGTGGGCCGCCGCCGCCGCCGCCCAGGGCTGGCACCTGGGCGCGGCGCTCTGCAAGCTCACCGCCTTCCTGTACAGCGCCACCTTCAGCTGCGGCATGTTCCTGCTGGCCTGCGTCAGCGTGGACCGCTACCTGGCCGTGGCCCGGCCGGCGGCGGTGGCGGCGGTGGCGACGGCGGCGGCGGGCC
>JAOPUI010000098.1:10671658-10683332 GCA_027123135.1 Urophycis floridana | reverse complement strand
CTAATATCCCCACCCCCCTCACACACACGCACGCACGCACACACACACACACACACACACACACACACACACACACGCACTCAAACAAACACAAACTGTGTAAGAGTTCTCACATTTGTATTCATCTTCGTTGTTTATAATTATGTACTACATTATATATTCCACAACATAAAATATACCATTATCTCCAGCATACGGTCCAGTGCTAAAGAATAAATGAACATGATTGATTATCTATATTTAAATTGGCATAAAGCGCAACCACTACTATGGAGTGTATCACCTAGCACAATACTGCCCTCTAGTGGAACCGCTGGAAATGGCTGTTTTGTATGAGACATACAAATTATTATTCACAAATAACAATGTGAATAATGTTCTCTAAGTGCAATGATAAAGAACTGTATTGAAAATAATTAGCTCAGTTTCTCAGCATTATAGTTTGAAAGGCATAATAACATGTTGTTTGAACAGAAGTGACCTTTCCTCTGTAACTGGACACCTAAAGTATCTGAGGAACAAACCCAGTCGGCCCGCCCACCCGCACTGCGCACGTTTACACCACGACAAATAAAGAAAGAAACAGTTGCTTACATGAAACATGGGTTTATTTCAGTAGAAAAGTAGCTGAGTGGGTTCTGATTTTGGGAGGAAAAGGAAATTAACCAATAGGAGTGAAGAATTATTATTATGATGATTATTGTTATTATTATGATACCACCAATACGTCCATTCAGTAACATATCTACATAACTTATGTAAAGTAAGTATAAAGAAATCATATAAGGTAAGAGCTGCTATATATTCTTAAGTCTAGTGCATTGCTAACTTCATTCATGGTAGCCATCTCAGCAATCAGAAAACATTGGAAGGTAACATGTTCAAAACGATAATTGACAGTTTTTTTTGGACACCGGTAAAGCAGAGGTTTCTGCTGTACTGGACTAAACACACTAAACACACCGACAAACTTGGAATATCTGTAGCTCTTGGTGGGCTAAATAGACACAGAGATGGACAACAGATGAATCAGGAAGCTTGACTTAGTGCTTAGTGCAGTACGCTTTACGAAACATGCTGTCTTAAAATTTTTGGTCACAATAGATGAGAATCTTTTAGAATCCCTTGTCTTAACATGTCAGCAATAAGTTAGTGCACTTCTGCCATGAGAGCAGACATACAGGAGAACACACAGAACATCCGTTACCAGGGGACATCCCAGAACATACCTGACCAGGGGGAAAACACAAGTGACTAGAAGGACAGCAGCCAGGGACGACGTTTTGTTTTCCTGAGTAACGTGTTGCCTCGTCAGACGTACAAGGGGGCGAACAACATGAAATACGCTAACACTAACAAACTGAAAGCACCCCAAAAAAAACACATGAAATACACAAAACGATCAACTAAAACCAGCCAACCGTCCCATGTCTGGCCTTAACGGCACCACATGTCTGCAGGCTTTAAGCAGGACAGAAGGTAATGGCATGATAAGTGATCTGCCATTTCAGAATAGTAAGAGCATTGTCCTAAGCACCCAGTATGCCTCCCAATACATTAAAACTATCAACATACTAAGAGGCGTACATTCAGCTGACTTTAGTAAACTGTGAGGGTTTTTGGATGGTCTGTAACTGATGGGTGGGTGGCGAAGGTTTTGAGAAGGTGTAGGAGGAGTGTAGAAGGTCTGTGGTAGGAGGGTGGAGGAGTGTAGAAGGTCTGTGGTGTGAGGGTGGAGGTGGGTGTAGATGGTCTGTCTGTGGTGGGAGGGTGGAGGTGGGTGTAGAAGGTCTGTCTGTGGTGGGAGGGTGGAGGTGGGTGTAGAAGGTCTGTCTGTGGTGTGAGGGTGGAGGCGGGTGTAGAAGGTCTGTCTGTGGTGGGAGGGTGGAGGCGGGTGTAGATGGTCTGTCTGTGGTGGGAGGGTGGAGGCAGGTGTAGAAGGTCTGTCTGTGGTGGCAGGGTGGAGAAGGCGTGTAGACGGTCTGTGATGGGAGGGTGGAGGTGTTGGAGGTCCATACCCTTACTGTTAGGCTGAACACAAAACACATGTTAGACTGGGGTTCACAACAACCAACGTTGTCTATAATAAGAGGTACACAATACAGCTTAAGTAGGAATACTGTCATATTCATAAAACATTCATATCATAAAAGAATGTTGGATTTGTATAATGTTCATGTTATTTCTGAATATATGAATAATAACGGCTCTCAGATCCTATTCTGATCTTCCCACAACCTCCTGTACTGCTGAACCAGTCTGACAGACCAGACGTTTATTCATTCTAACCCACTTTAGACTTTATGCTTACGGCTTTATACATTGTACACATTGTACACGTCGTACTGTCCTCTATATTGTGTTGCCCTGCTGTACTATTACTGCGGTTATTGATGTTCTATTGTTCTATTATGTTCTATATCCAAACACACTACAGTCCTTTCTATGCAGAGCAGGGGCCAGAAGCGTTTCCACCCGGACGAATCAAGTACCGTTGATGTTTTGATGCAATGTATCGATTAAGTACTCATCGAGTATCGATGGAGCACGAGCAAATTATCGCTAAAGCACCGGCAATGCATTGATTGTATGGACAAAGTACTGGCGTGTGAAGGTGAATCAGGGCGACTCACTGCACAGTCTGGGCGCCGAGTTCAGTTTGGGCCGCGCCCCGAGGTCCCGACCGGCCGCCGGACCCTCCTGGGGGCTCGGTCTCTCAGCCGCCGCCGCCGCCTCCTCCTTCGCCTTCTCCTCCTCCTCCTTCCCCTCCGGCCCTGCATTGGGGAGGTACACCCCGCCCGCCTCCGCCACCAGCTTCTCCACGGCCTCCAGCAGGCGGGCCACCTGCGGGTGCTCCCCCCAGATGTTGTTGTTGATCACAAAGTACCGCTTGCCGCAGCGCTCCAGCACCCACTTGAGCTCGCGGCCCTCCCGCCGGATGTAGCGCTCGATGCTGATGTCCTTCAGCACCTCGGACCAGGTGAACACCACCAGGGTGTGCCTCCACGCCCGCTCCCCGAACAGGGCCACGTGCTCCTGGATGCGCGCGCGGTCCACGTCGGAGAACATGCCCACGGGGATCACCAGGAGGAAGGCGTGGGCGCCGGGCTCGCACATGGCGGCGCCCCGGACGATCTCCTGCTGGTAGGAGGGCGGGGTGATCTGGGAGGAGAACCAGCCGGGGGTGTCCACCACCGTCACCTGGCGCCCCTCCACCTCCGTCTGCCGCTTCACGCAGAACTCGGCGGCGCGCTCCAGGCGGAACTCCTCCCGCCCCAGGATGGTGTTCCCCGTCAGGCTCTTCCCGGGCCAGCGCCAGCCCAGCAGGACCAGGCGCAGCTCGTCCAGGCGGTTAGCCGCCGCCGCCGCGCGTCTCTCCTCCTCGGGGTCCGGACCGTCCTCTGGCCGCGCGGATGGAGGAGGAGAAAGGTGGAGGAGGAGAAATGTTACATGTGTCCCTACGGCTAGCAGTCCCAGGTGATAGAATGTTATGGAACACCTCGCTAACTTCTCACTGTCCCAGAGGATAGAATGATAATAATCTGAACTGTATTTATATAGCACCTTTCTAAAACAAAGTTTACAGAGTGCTTTAACAGAAGATACACTTTTATACTGGATATATTAAAAACTATACAGTATATGTAAAAAGCAATCCAAAAAGGTATAGGACGGAGCATAACCATTCCATTCAAAGGCCTACACGCCAAGGTATTGAAAATATGCTTGTCAAAAACAAAAGATATAAAATATGAACTAGTGGTCCACATCTTGTACGGTTGTATATCCGACGAATTTAGTAGCAGTGATGATGTGTAAAGCCAGATGGAGTAAATCATGAAGTAATGGGACTTCTGAAAGCCCAGTTCACTAAACAGCTTCCTTCCTGGCCCAGTGACCCACACAGCCGGTCAACCCAGTGCGACGTCACGTTCACGACACATCGGTAACAATAGACCGATCAGCCATTTATTACACTCATATTATGTTTTACATTAGTCCAGTCACGTTAGACAAAATTGCCCTGTATTACATGAATCTGATTATAATTGTATTACAATACAGTCAATGTAATATGTATGTAGACGTACACTACTACATTAACAGCTGCGTACCGAAACGGGGTTAAAGTTATTGAGCGACTCACCCGATTCCTGTCTCTTCGGTGTCTTACTCATCTTTTAGTTCTGGGTGTTAGGTCTATACGTTTATTACTTTGGGTGTATTAGTTTTTAGTGAGTTAGTAAGTTAACTCACGTAGGCATTAGTTTGAAGCAGGTTAGTTTCGGGAGGATTTCCTGCCTGTCTGTCAGCAGGCGGGGCTAGAACCCTGGACGACCGGTCAGCCTAGTGGCCAGCTGGTGTAATGCACTAGGTTTAAACAATAACTTGAACACTGCTCAGATGTAGTGTTTTATTACAGAATTATTAAACATACTTTTACCCAAAGTAATAAAAAATAGGGTCAAGCATTTCTTTCACAAAATGTTAATGGCTTCTTCATTAAGCCTCTTTATTCTCAATAGCGTTCTTGTTTAGCTCGCATTCTTCTGGCACGGTTCATGATTTTATTGATTTGAATGAAAGTATTTACAGCAGTTTGGCATCATGTTCACAATGATGCATAATACAAAGGTGGTCTGTACTTTAGGAAACATTGAAAACATACTGTATCATAAAAGGCACACATTATTCCTTCATTTGTGTGTATACATTAATGCTGTTAATAATAATAATAGTAACAATAGTAATAATAATATAACAATTATGTACCAGCATATCTTCAAAACAATCAAAGCACTTCATATTCCCTGTCAACACTACTGCATAGTGTAGAAAGTCTTCATTAAAATAATGTATTTTACAAATGTGTGTGTGTGTGTGTGTGTGTGTGTGTCTCTCTCTCTCTCTCTCTCTCTTATGTAGCCCATGCAGCTAGTGTCTTCATGTCCGTATCATCCTCCACCCTCTTCTTGGATTCTGAAAAACAATAAATTCATTGAAATGTAAGATACGGTTACAGCCCCCAGCTTGACGATTACAATCTGAGATGGCTAACAACCACAACTTGTTGTGTTGTTTCATTACAAAAACGCCCTCAATCAGATCCCCTAAAGATTGCATTAGTAAGAGACTGGACAATGTTGTGATACAGATGGTTGCTGCAGCAGCTGTTGTACCTGACCAATAAATATCAAGTGTCAGGGGTCTTAGGTGCAAGTTAACACATAAACATGATGCCAGAGAGGGATCAGAGAGGCACATACTGGTTCTCTGGCTGGAGGACCCTGATGGCACCCTGGAGCTTGGGGTTTTGGAGGAGGGCACCCTGGGGAGCCTGGCCATCTCCGCCATCGTCTCCTCCTCTTTCTCCTTCTCCAGCTCCTCCAGCTCTGCAAGGAGGTCATCCTACACACACACACACACACACACACACACACACACACACACACACACACACACACACACACACACACACACACACACAGGGTTACAACACCCACAGTTTTCACCAACATCTTATACATCGTATCCATAGACCAATCAAAATGCTCGCAGACTCACCTCATCAAACGTGTCACCGAACGGTCTGCCAATAGCGTCGCAGATCTCCTGAGCAACTTCCTGTTGCTCTGTGATGTCCTGCATCAGAGAATCTATCTTATCTAGGTCCCTGATGGAGAAAGACAGAGACAGCGAGAGACAGAGAGGGATAGAGACAGACAGACAGAGAGAGGCACCACATGTTAGACATAGGGTAGGCTAGGGTGTGGTATGCCAGGCCTAGACCCACTAGCGCTTCTTACATGTTCTGGTGGACCCCCTTGATGGCCTTGGCGGCGAAGCTCATGTTCTTCAGAACCTCTGTGTTGGTGCTGGCGTTCTCCAGCGCGTCCCGCTGGAACTCGATGGTGGACAGGGTCCCGTCAATCTGGGTCAGCTGCTGCTCATGGCGTTTCTTCCTCTTCAGGGCCTGCAGGGCGCCTGGCAACACCAGGATCAGAGCGGATCAGACCAGACCTCAATACTCTTTCATGATACTTGTGTACAATACTAAACACACTCTGCTACTCGGGCATAAAGAAGTGTTTATTTTGTCGTCATTCCTTTGGTGACCACGTGGTTACATGGTTCCCATGAGGTCACACCCATGCAGGTTACCCATCCCTAGGCGTTCCCGCCTTGTGGTAGAAACATGTAGGCCTACGTGTGTTTAGTTAGTGTTGTAGGCATTCCCTTGGCGGAACTCAGTTACTGTTTAATTTGGGCCGCAGTGGCTCAGGAGGTAGAGCAGGTTCGATTCCCTGCTCTTCCCGGCGGAGTGGCGAGGGGTCCCTGAGAGAGACACCCAACGCTTTCTGCCCCTGACGCGCTGGCACGGTTGTCACCACTGTTGGTGTACGAGTGTGTCCGTGAATGGGGGGCGTGTAGTATCGAGGCAGTATTTGTTCAGCACTGGCCACTGGTCTGAAGAGCTATGCGTTTTAAACAGTAAATTGAATGTGCTATATTCAGCGCACATTCAATTTACTGTTTAAAACACATCTAGGAGGAGTTCATAAGACTTTAACGATCGAAACCCAAGTGTATGCATACAAACATAAACAGTGCGCAACAAACCTCGCTTGTTTTTGGTGCCATATTTCTTGGCGATGGCTATTTCTTGCTCTATCTTCTGCTCCAGGTACTCCTGTTTCTTGGTCAGCATTTCCTCGGTTTCTCGGAGTCGGTGGATGGCCTCCTGGGGAGAAGAACCCGACTGGTGCTTCCTGGATTTAGAAGAACTCGACGAACCGGAGCTCCCTTTGAACATCCTTGACATTTTACTCATTTTGTCGGACTTTAGAGTTGCGATAAACCAACAGACACGGACTTCACGGGTGTACCTAACCGTCCAGCTCGGGTTGTTCTGCGAGACAATACCCGACGGACGACTTTTCAAATCAGTTCAAAACAAGCCAGTGAAAGACGCCTTTCACTACACCTGTCCGCTTTCATACCTGGCTGACGTCACGTGAAACCTGACACTAGAAATAAAAGGTCAGTAAAGACGCCATTATTGTGAATAGACTCAAGGTCCAAAATGTAGGACGCCGAGTCGCTATAAAAGAACAATCAATTTATTTAAATATTAATATTAATATTTGTAGGCATCTTTTATAATATCTTCAAAGTGCATTATGAATATAAATTCATAAAATCACAAACTAACTAGGCCTTATTATTGATATTTGCATTCTACTGCTATACATGCTTTCTGGTGTTAATGCTATTTTAACCTTTTGAGATGTTAGAAACTTTAACTTTATAAGAGGGTTATAACTCAGCCTTTAGGGTTACCCTAACATTGGGGCAGCGAGGTGAGGGTCAGAGTTCATGTGACGTCATCATGGCTGAACTAGACATAGGAAAGCGCTGTGACACGGAGTCCTGCAAGCAGCAAGGTTCGTCTCCCGCAAGAGTGTCTTTACGGTAGCGATATGATTCCGAGTGTCTTTTTTGCTCATTTAGTTTTGGAAAATACAAAAAAGGAATCCTCAACGTGATGTTGTGTTGTTAGCTTGCCGCTAATGCTAACGTGGTACAGATGAAGTCGACGCTGTTGGTCGCAGTCTCCTCCACAGAGAGCGTTACAAATGGAAATACACGTCTTAGCGATAAACTCACCGATATTACACTCCCACGGACAGCTTAGGCAATCCTCTTTGTATTGGCAGGTCTTTTGGTTTCACCAAAAGCAACGTTTTTCATGTAAGATGCAACTTTCTGTCAAACTTTTCTGAAGCGTTGTATTTTTCACTTTTATGAAGTGATTGAATGCTTAGACTTCTTGACAGAAAGCTGCTCCTACACTGAAGTGGCAGTAAACTACCCAGATGGGTAGTTTGTGGACGTCCCGTTAGTTGTTTGCGGCTAGTCGGAGCTCACGCTTGTAAACAATGTAATGTATACGATTGGTCTGTTGATGGCAGACTCCAGCTGGTACCGTATTGCGATGAGCAAGGCCGGATGATAGAACAAGACCCAGATACTGGTACCGAGCATGTCCTGAATCACAATGGTTTCCTTGTCCTTTTAGATTTCCTTCCTTTTGCGTGCGGCTCCTGCGGTGGGGTTTTCTGGTAAGATTGGATTTGTATGCCATTTAGATTCCTGCCTGATTAAAGTGAAGTCCTAAATCACCTTTCGTTTTATTTGATTTCTAGCAAATTATGATGAATTCCTGGTTCACGTTTTATTATAATTTGCAGTGTTGAACACAGAAGTAGATCATCACATTCATGTCCAGAGGTAGGCCTTCTGTGTTTTAACATCATCATGATAATCCTGAGCCTTCTATATTAATATATACTTCATCTGTCCATTATGTGGTTTATGTTAATATGTTTGGTTGTGTATTATCTTTTGTATGTGAATATCTTGTGTTGTGTATTCTCCAGAAGCCTTCTGTCCCCAGAGACCTTCATCCGACTGGGGGGACTAAGAGTTACCCCTGCTCCTACCAAGACTGTAGAGGGAAGGAGCTCTTCCCTGTGACGTGTCCACACTGTGAAAAACACTTCTGCCTGCCGTAGGTACCCTCTTTAGATACCACTACTACTACTACTGTCCATAGGTACCCTCTTTAGTACCTCGACTACTACTACTGTCCATAGGTACCCTCTTTAGATACCACTACTACTACTACTATCCCTAGGTTCCCCTGTATAGATACTACTACTACTGTCCATAGGTTCCCCTGTATAGATACTACTACTACTATCCATAGGTTCACCTGTATCGATACTACTACTACTGTCCATAGGTTCCCCTCTATAGATACCACTACTACTATCCCTAGGTTCCCCTCCATAGATACTACTACTACTACACTATCCCTAGGTTCCCTGTATAGATACTACTACTACTATCCATAGGTCCCCCTATATAGATACTACCACTACTATCCCTAGCTTCCCATCTTTAGATACTACTACTACTATCCCTAGGTTCCCCTGTATAGATACTACTACTACTACTACTACTACTACTACTACTACTACTACTACTACTACTACTACTACTAGACATTGGTTCCTTTTCATAGATGTTATTCCTAAATGATACTGATAATAATGTTTGTAGTCCTGAGTTTCACACAGTGCTTTGAGCAGACACAGGTCACTGTGGTGGGTGATGCTGTCATGCAGATTCCAGAATATTGGGGACAGTGGAAGAGTGGATCTCCTCCAACAACCTCTTTTTGTCCTACATTCACAGCCATCGACACCAGGATGACCACTGCTGTGAGAAACTGGAGGCGCCGAGGCCCAAGATGGCGGCCACCAAGGAGTTGGTCCAGAAGATAGTGGGTGGGTGTTTCTGTTTATTACAACGCTAGATGGAGTTATAGTCTGTGGAACTTCCTCTTCCATTCTGTTTACTAGCAGATGCTTTTTAGAGAAGTGTAACCATCCTGTAAATCATCCTGTCCGCGTGGGTGCGTCTCTGTTTTGTGGTCTGCTGACGTGTGTGTGTGTGTGTGTGTACGTGCACGTGTACATGCATGTGCTGACTCCAGAGTCCAAGACCCCAGGGCCTCCTAAAGGACGACGAGGAGTAAAGAGCAGTGCCACAGCAGCGAAGGTGGCGTTGATGAAACTGAAACTCCACGCCACGGGAGATAAAGGACTGCCCCAGGTCACCTCCTCCTCCTTCATATTATTATAAATGCAGTCCTCAGTCTGTCTTGAGTA
The DNA here is from genome assembly GCA_027123135.1 of Urophycis floridana. Classification (NCBI taxonomy): domain Eukaryota; kingdom Metazoa; phylum Chordata; class Actinopteri; order Gadiformes; family Phycidae; genus Urophycis; species Urophycis floridana. The sequence goes on along the minus strand of JAOPUI010000098.1, from coordinate 10,673,595 downwards.
GAGCAGCTTTTAAAAGGGAGTGTTTTGGGTCGCAGGAGATTGCTGACTTAACAAGTTCTCATAAATGTCCATATAGTAACTACTACTATTACTAATACTAGTGACATTGTGACTAGTGAATACATTGACATTATGGGTACATGTTGAGTGTCAGTTGGGGTTACAAAAATGTTTAACTCAAAATGGGGTCTCAGGCTAGTGGGATATTCTCTGCAAATATATTGGAGGGGCGGTTCACTGACATACCCCCTATTACAGTACACTTTAGACTAAACACTGGAATATTGTTGTGTAACCAGGTGGAGAGGACGTACCTCCAGGTGTATCTCCCTAAAGAGTCTGCACTGCCCAGCCAGCCCATGTTCTTCTGCTCCAAGTGGAGTGTGGGCAAGGTGGTGGACTATGCTGCCTCACTTGCCGGCCTCAAGAACTACAACAACGTACTCAACGCTAAGGTAGCATAGCATCATACCTGCTACTGAGCCAAACATAACACAGCAAAGTATTGACAGCTAAGCTAATGATGACAAAGTAACATGCACTTTTAGGCCAACGTTGGCATGACAACAAACTGACAGCCTGACTGACAGCCATGCTCCTCCTTTCACCAAGATGCACCACAGAGCGACACAGGAAATCATCCGTGCCTGTGGTCCTCAAACTATACAACACCTCCCTCAGAGATTCAGCCACCCCCTCTCTTAAAGCGGTCACTTATCACTTTATTGCACACTTATCACTTTATAACTTTGACATTCACTGACTTCACTGACCTTTTTATATTTCTAATTTCAACTAACTGTATGTATGCACATTGTGTGTGCTATTTCTTTGTGTATGCTATGTATTTTACAGTGTATACCTAGATTTATGTATATTATGTCAATTTTTTTAAGTATTTTCATATTTTATATTTATATTTCACTGTTATATACTTCTATACTGTTTTGTTTTCCCTTTACCATTTCACCATTCAACTGGAGTATTTGTAACGAAAGCATTTTCCCTCAGGGAATATTAAAATATTTCTGTCTGTCTGCCTGTCTGCCAACGCTGCTCATCTCTCTTCATGTCTTGTACAATAAGCTAACCAGGTGCCGACCTGCTTGTCCCTCCTTGTGTCTTATAGACCAGAGCTAACATGCCACCGGCTTTCTCCCACGTGTAGAAGCTGCGGCTGTGCCATCCTCAGACCGGAGAGGCGCTGCGGATGGACGACACCCTGCTCTCGCTGCTCTCGCACCCGGACACGCCGCTCCACAACGGGGGCAACGTCGTCCTGGAGTACCTGGACAACCACCTGACGGCGCTGGACAATGTGTCGTCCTACTTCCCCCACACCTAGCGCAACGCTGGGCTAGCTTGTTTATGTTTCTGCTTTTATTAAAGTTTTTCACCGTTTCCCCTGGCAAGCTGAGTGTTGTGTGATCATGTGACCGTGATGTCGTCGGTGGAGGGAAGGTACACCACTTGGAGATTTACATTTAGGGGCATTTAGCAGACAGCTTTTAGCCAAAGCGACTTGCAAAGAGTGCATTTGTCATAAGAAGGTGAAACATTTCATTGCTGCCAATCCAGTAAGAAAGTCAGCAGAACAAGTTTCAAGCATTTCAATTGCCAGGCTAACCATTGCTGGTATACAACATCTGTAACATCTCTGGCTATGATGTGATGAGATAGTCAGTGAAGATAGTCTCTCTGTGGAGATGGTCAGTGAAGTCAGTGAATGTCCAAGTTATAAAGTGATAAACAGGGGTGAAATATAAGTAAATATAGTATTTATTTCTTGTGCACAGAGCCCGCACCGAAAAATACACTTAATTTTTTATTAAAGTCTACTTATCAGTAGGACATCTTATCACTTTAGTACTTTTTATCACACCAGTATATCACTCTTTCATCCCCTGTATCAGTTTTTGATTATATAAATTAAATAA